>JBBPBX010005197.1:39519-63551 GCA_038048925.1 Garcialebias charrua | reverse complement strand
ATTCATTCATTCATTCAACCTTTATTTATACAGGCTAGCCTCGTTGAGTCACGGGGACTCATTTACAAGAGGGACCTGTCTCACTCACACCAAACAACCATCCACTCTCACACTCACACCTAGGGTCAATTTAGAGTCACCAATCAGCCTAACAAGCATGTTTTTTGGTCTGTGGGAGGAAACCGGAGTACCCGGAGGAAACCCACGCATGCACGGGGAGAACATGCAAACTCCACCCAGAAAGGCCCCGGACCGGGATTTGAACCGGCAACCTTCTCGCTGAGAGGCAGCAGCTCTACCAGTTGTGCCACCGTGCTGCCCAGGAAAATGGACAGGAAGCCAATGTAGTGAGAATAAAACAGGTGTGATGTGGTCCCATCTAGGAGTGTTCGTTAAAAGGCGAGCTGCTGCATTTTGAACAAGTTGGAGGCGGCTCAGTGTTGACTGAGGCTCACCAACATACAGAGCGTTACAATAATCGAGCCTAGAACTGATAAAAGCATGAACAGCTTTCTCCAAGTCGCAACAGTTTAAAAATGGTTTGACGTTTTTTAAAAGACGTAAATAAAAAAATCCAGACCGGACAACATAGGCTATCCTGTTTATCCTGCTAAAATTATTCATTTATTAAAGAAAAGTTCAGCTCGGACACATATTTGCTATAATTTTTATCAAACAAATAATTGTTTTTAAGTGTTATTCTTCTTAAAAGCCTTGCTGTGCGCTCCTGTGGCAGACATTTGCAGCAAAGCTAAACACGGTCCACATTTTGACGAAGGTGCTATCTATATTCAGGTGCAACCTATATTCCAGAAAATACGGTAACAAACACATCTGTTTAACACAAGCACCTAGCAGAGATTCGCCAAACGGTTTCCGAACGTGACTCAGAGCACCTACCGCTCATCCTCTGCTCGACGAGAAAAAAACAACGCATGCCAAGTGTCTTTCTGACGTTGCAGTTTATTTTGAAAGGTTTGTAAAGTGGAAACTATGGTCACGGGTGAGCTCAACTTTACTGTCGGAACATGTGCATTCCTTCCAAATATTTTATGAGATATTATTTTCTGGATTAATTTCAAGGGTTTTTGCTTTTAACACGCTTCCCTAAACTTGACATCAGATGTGTAACTAGTACTGGTACATATACTGTATAGCAGCAAATTATAATTTCTTATATTATGAAATCAAAGACTTGACCTAAACTGCTCAGGTTGTTGTTTTGAAATGTTAGGACAAAGAAAAACATACGAGCCAAACATTTTGACTTCCTCCTCTGATGAACTGTCAACACTGAAATTTGCAGCTTGTGTGAGTCATTACTATATTGATGTAAAATTAGTAATAATAATCCAATTTAAAATGTTAAACCATATTCATCCATCCTAAACAAAACATTAAAAATATAAAAATAATAATAATATTCATCATTTTATTTAAAAGCACCTTTCAGGACACCCAATGACACTTGGGCAATTTGACCATATTGTTTGATTATTTACGTGTTTCCTGTAATAACAGAAATTTTTATTTACTTCAACTTTAATGTTTTACCCTGATGCATGCTCAATAATCCAGGTAGAAAAATCTAAAAAAGCTAAGTCTGGTCCTCTGGACATTCAAAAAACAAAAACAAAACAAAGCAAAAAAATTGTAGAATCGTTTCGTCTTTCGTCCGAAAGACTTCCTCAGATTGAGGAATTAATTAATAATTTATTAATAAGTCTGTCTTAATATTTTCTGGATTAATTTCAAGGTTTTTTTAATTTATTAATAAGTGTCTTAATATTTTCTGGATTAATTTCAAGGGTTTTTGCTTTTAACACGCTTCCCTAAACTTGACATCAGATGTAAGTACATATATAGCAAATTATAATTTCTTACATTGTAAAATCAAAGACTTGACCTAAACTACTCAGGTTGTTGTCTTGAAAGTTAGGACAAAGAAAAACACACGAGAGCCAAACAAGGAAAAATATTAAAGACGAAACATTTCTACAATATATATATAGCATTCTGACTGCCTTAACTGCCCGTCAGAGGACCAGACTTAGCTTTTTTAGATTTAATGTTTTATTTTATTTTTATTTTTTAGAAAGGCTGGCCTGGTCATTTAAAGAGCTGCAGTGGTAATATGTCTGCAAAACTGGACTTTCTGTTTTTGCCCTTCAGCAGCTTTCAACTGTATTAAACTTGTTAAAAATTCTGATTTGAGAGAGAGATTACTCTGTGGCTACAATTACCGGTAGACTGGTCACGATAAACAATAAATCAATTAATCGCATGATAAATAAAAATGATCGACCTCACCTTCATTTATTGGCTTTATCGTTTCTTAATTTCTCTCTTTCTACTGAAGACACTGGATGACAAAAGGCTCAACTCCGGTGCTCTTCACTGACCCCTCCCTTTCTCTTTTCTCTTTAAAATATGTTTTAAACGTCCAAAATCACATTTTTTGGATCGCTAAAAGCAGCTAAGCTGAGAAGTTAAGCTACGAGCTAAGCTAACATGCCGACCGTCTTGTCGAAGCTCCAAAGTTCACGGTTGAAACTGGTGCCTTTGTGTAAAAAGTTATTTTTCTCTGCAAAAAGAAGCTGAGAACTTGTTTACTGCTTTTTTATTAAAAGCTTTTTGTGAAACATGCTAAAGAGCTCAAACCACACCGAGCGTCCGCCGCTTTGAGAACTGAAAAAAGGAACCAGAGACGGCCCATGTCAGTTCAAGGGGCCTCCCTCCCATTTCTCCTCACTATCCATTCTTCAGTTCAAACGTTCTTATACAGTACTGCCATCCGGTGGCCAACAAAGATACTACACTCAAAACAAATGAACAATTTTTTCTTAAATTTGGCAATAATAATAATAAAAACAAAATAATAATAATAATGGTTATTGTTGTTATTATTAATAATGACTAATTATTGTCAAATTTCAAAGATTATTGCTTATCGCAATAATTTCTGAGACAATTAATCACCCAGCAGAATTTGTTATCGTGACAGGCCTAGCTGCAAGTTGAATTACAGAAGAAGCTAAAATGCTACCATTTATTTTGCTTCCTGTATCATCAGTATGTTAAACAATAATGTTTATTTTGCACACAAGCTTGTGTAATGATTTATTTATCGTAAAACTTTAACAAAGGAAGCGGGGTCATTGCATAATTGTCCAGTCAAGTTATCCTTTAACTTCAGTGTACGGTGTCGTATCTTTCTGCCCACATACAAAGCTCTGCTAGTCTCTGCACAGAACCGTCATGCTTGAAAGCCAAAAGTGGTTTTCTCGCTCCGATAAGGAGCTCTGGTTAGTTTCCTTAACACCTGATAACCCCCTGCCTACCACCCCCCCCTACAGACTCTCACACAGCCCAGCTCTCTTTGCGTGGAGTGAAGAAAGCTCCCGATGGCTTGCTGCTTTACCGTTGAAATGAGATGTGGAACAACGATAAGCGTAAACAAGGTAACGGGAGCATGTGAAGAAATACTGCAGACGGTCAGCTGGTCCCTCTGTACAAACACTGACATGTTTTTACAGCATGATAATGGGAAGTTTTTTTAATGCAAAATGGGAAAATATAAATCTTATGACATTTGGATCATCAGAGGGACTAAAACCTGCAGAACAACATGCTGCAAACTGCTCCTCGTGCGCTGCGTGTGTTTAACGAAACTCTTGCAAGCCAGCAGATTTTGTAGTAAAGTTACTCGCTGAGCTGCCGAACAGCAGGATTGTTGTCCTGGTTAACGTCAAACGCAGGAAAACAAATCATGTGCATGTTCCTGGAAGATGACAGTTTGCAGTTTGTTCCTACAAACATCTCCACATCAGAACTCAGCAGGTTGAAGACGTCTGTTCTTCAGTCTGAAACGAGCTGAACGGTCTGATGTTTAAATGCAGACTGATGCACACGGGCAGAGCAAAAGATTGGTGTAAAGCTAAAGTGGCTTCTCGTCAGAAATGGTCCGATTTTAAACATCTTGTGCTTTTTTTAAACGAAACAAGCCTCAAGACACTTTTAAAGAGCTAAAACTTTTACTTTTAGTTTTTCCGGAGTGTGCACAGTTGGCAAGAATGCAGCGTATACAGTCCACCTGGTCACAGCAGACTTGAAACTTGTACATTTAAATGGCAAAAATAAATAAATAAATAAATAAATAAAAACGCAAGCAGTTTAGATGATTGTGACCATGACGTCACGTGACGCTCATGGAAAGGTTGGTGAGCTTCAAAATGACTGTTTAGAAACGGGAATGAGGAAAATGTGGGTTTACTCACTGCAGTTGACATAGCAATGTTTAACAAAATACCACATTCTGATGTTTTCTACTATTGTGTCAAAAATAAAAAATTAAATGGCTCAAGTCAAACAACAGAAAACAAATCTGAATTCTGATTCATCTGATCAGAAACACCAACAATTATTAGGGTTCAAGCTCCTCTGCTGCTCTTCTGTTCAGTTTCTTCTGCTTCTTTTTGACTCTGAATTACTTCAGCTGGCTTTTAGCTGTTTCAGCAATTCAGGTATCAAAATATTTAGCTTGTTCAGGACATTACAGCTATAATTTTTAATATTTTTAACATTGAATTCTTAATTTTAAATTGTTTTTTCTCATTAAAATGCATTGAGATTCTTGTAAAACTTGGAAATCTGTATACAGTACTTGCTTCATTTTTAACTTTTAGCTACTGTTTTGCTATTTTTTTCTTTTAGCTAAGCTGATGTGAGTTTTAGCTTTTAGCTACTTTTTTGTTGGTTTAACATAGTAGCTACATATTTGACTTTTAGCTACTGTTTTGTTGGTTTAGCCTAGTAGCTACATATTTGACTTTTAGCTACTGTTTTGTTGGTTTAGCCTAGTAGCTACATATTTGGCTTTTAGCTACTGTTTTGCTAATTTTAGCTTTAAGCTAAGTTGATGCAGGTTTTAGCTTTTAGCTACTGTTTTGTTGGTTTAGGCAAGTAGCTACAGATTTGGCTTTTAGCTACTGTTTTGCTAATTTTAGGTTTAAGCTAAGTTGGTGCGGGTTTTTGCTTTTAGCTACTGTTTTGTTGGTTTAGCCTAGTAGGTACAGGTTTGGCTTTTAGCTACTGTTTAGCTAATTTTAGCTTTAAGCTAATTTGATGCAGGTTTTTGCTTTTAGCTACTGTTTTGTTGGTTTAGCCTAATACAGATTTGACTTTTAGCTACGGTTTTACTAATTTTAGCTTTAAGCTAAGTTGATGCAGGTTTTAGCTTTTAGCTACTGTTTTGTTGGTTTAGCCTAGTAGCTACATATTTGGCTTTTAGCTACTGTCGTGTAGATTTTCTAGCTTTTACCTATTTTGCTAGTTTTACATTTTAGCAACTCTTATTTTATTTTAACAGCTCAAACTTCAGCTTCTCTAGCAGTCATTCAGCATTGACACAAATTCCAGTTCTGTTTCCTTTTTTTGTCATTTTAGTCGAATACTGTATGGCAATTTGAAGATTTAAATGTAGGTTTCAAGCAGCATTTAAAAAAAAAAAACGGTGTAAAAGGAAGATGACCAATTTTCTCTCCAGTTCCAGCTGTGCAACAGTTTGTATCTGACCAACATTAACCAATATTGTTAAAAAAACAAATCAATAAAATCAATATAACCTTTTTTTTTTTTTTTGAAACTGTACAAACCTGCTTTGTTCCCTGCAACAACTGGTTGTTTTTGAAGAGCAGTTAACTTGTTTTTCACATAATTAAAAGATTGAAATCCACATTTCACTGATCACACATTTAAAACTTTCAGATTTATAGTTATAAACTACCGTTTGCTGAAAGTTACACCCTCCAGTCTCTTTCCTCTGGAACGGATGAGCTCCAGGTGGAAGTTGTTTTTTTACAGTCGCCGTTGGTGAACTTGCCTTCTCACACAAATGCAGATGTGACCTTTGAACTCTCCTGTCAGAGATCTTTGACCCCGGGGTGTTTGTCAGGAAGCTCGATGGGTGGATTTAGAAGTCGTCTCCCCTGCAGAGCGTTTCGTGTCCGGCTCAGGCACTTTTCTAGTTAATCCACTCGATTTTAGTACTACTGGATGTGCAGCATTCCTGAGCTCAAACGAAAGAGATAAAAACCAGAGACACGTGTTGTAATTCTCAGGAAACGACTTGCAACACACGACTGGGAGCCTAAATTGAAACAGTTTTGTTACTGTTGCTGAGACTAATGGTTGAAATGTCAGGAAAATAAATGCCGAGATGGAAACGAGACGCGTCTGAATACTTTCTGTAGGTGTGGGAGGTGAAATCAGTTTTTGGATGCATCTCTAAGGTTCGATCACAGCCCTTAGTCTGAACCATCGGATCAAGAGGAGCCTAAAGATTTCCACCACTAATGTTTTTTAGCTGTTTTCAGTATAAAATTCTTTATTTTTTGGTTTTACATGACATATTTTATTTCGCAAACTGTAATTGTCCAGATATTTTTTTCTCTTAAGTTTATTAATGTATTTTATATTTAGATGTAACAGAGTAGTGGTGTCCCTTTACCCGTCTCAAGTACTCATATTCATGAAAATACAGTACAATACTTTGGATCAATACTACTTTAAGGCTTAGTAAAGTCATGTGCTTTTCCACTTTGCAAGTAACCAAAGACAAAATATAAAAAAAGACCATAGTTTAGTATGTTTTTAAAAGTTAAACAGACTGTTTGCTGTGTTCCCAATAAAACAAATGTTAAGTCATTGTGGAATATGTAAGTATTAACTCATCATCTATCCATCCATCCATTATCTTTTACCCGCTTTTTCCATTTTGGGTCACGGGGATCGCCGGTGCCCATGTCCAGCAATCACTGTGCAAGGGGCGGGGGACACCCTGGACGGGTCCCAAGTCCATCACAGGGCCACATAGAGACACAAACAACCATTCACTCTCTCTCTCTCACCTAGGGACAATTTAGAGTTACCAATCAGTTTAACATGCATGTTTTTTGGACTGGGGGAAGAAACCGGAGTACCCGGAGAAAACCCATGCATACATGGAGAGAACATGCAAACTCCACCCAGAAAGGCCCCTGGACTGGGATTTGAACCAAGGACCTGCTCACTGAGAGGCACCAGCTCTACCAGTTGCACCACCGTGCTGCCATTAACTCAACTCCTTGGTACTGGTACTTAGTACAGTATTGGCAAGTACTCTGTAAGAAAATCTAGTTCCACTATTGTCACAACAGACATTATTTAAGGGTGCTCATCCATCCATCCATCCATCCATCCATCCATCATCTTTACCCGCTTCTTCCTTTTCGGGTTTCGGGGGTCACTGGTGTCCATGTCCAGCCATCACTGTGAGAGGTGGGGGACACCTGGACAGGTCTCCAGTCCATCACAGGGACACATGGAGACAAACGAGACAAACAACCATTCACTCTCTCACTCCTCCAGAGACAATTTAGAGTTACCAAACAGCCTAACAACATGCATGTTTTTGGTCTGTGGAAGGAAACCAAAATACGTGGAGAAAACCCACACATGCATGGAGACAACATGCAAACTCAAACCGAGAGGCCCCGGTTTAGATTTGAACCGGTGCAACCTGCTTGGTGAGAGGCGGCACTTCTACCAGCTGCACCACCGTGCTGCCAGTCCCCAACTAAAATATAAAAGTTAATGCTGTCTTGGTGAAATGCACGTGCAAGTCTCGTACAATCGTGAACCAACAGCAGCTTGACATTTTGTATCTATTTTTAACTAGGTGTGAAGTGGTATGGTTTGCTACGTTCTGGACCCCTAACCGAGATGAACCTACACTAGTTGGTATAAAAATCTATAAAATAATTGACAGTATGTGAATAAAAACCATCCTGAGTGTTTACAGTTAGTTGATGCTTCTCTTGGGTCCTGTATTTTTCCTTACACTGGTTCAGTGGTGCTGTGGTTATAAATGAGTAGCATTGTGTGTCTGTCTGGACAGCTTACAAAGATGCTTTTCCTGTCGTATCCCGACTCTTCTTGCTCTGTCTCGATTCAAAGCAACCTCTGAGTATTTCCGTTACAGAAACTCACAATGTCTTTGAGAAGCGCAAGCGCCGAAAACGCTTCAAGACATCTGCACGTTTCCCAGAAAATCTGCACCTCTGCAAAATCTCTCATATTGATTGCTCTCAGATTATAGACGACTTAACGTTTTTGGTAGTCTGTCACCAGCTCTGTCTGTATCCATCTTAAACACACACTTCTCTCATTCGTCATGACGTTGCATCTGACTGATAACGGCTATCTGCACAGTTGACCTACTTTGGGTGTCATAAATAGTCCTGAATCTCACAAGCTCACATTTTCAGCCTTAAGTGTGTCTTATTGCGTGAGAAAGCCTTTGCTCATGTCTCTGTCTCACAGAGTGAAGAGGAGGGATTAGGATGCAAACACTCTGTGGCATAAAGCCTTGCAGTCACTGTGGCCTTTACGCTCTGACACAGTCATTACTTTGCCTTGGATAATTTGCTCGAGTTGGACTTGTGTGTGTTGGTGTGTACAGCAAATTGTACCATAGAGTGTATAACAAAGTCCCACTGTAGAAGTGTTGGTGATTTAATGACATAAGTTCTATAACTCCCAATTAAAAATGATTTTAATAAGCATAATGTGAAAGGGACATAAACAGCTTTGAAAAATCGAGCTTCAGCTCATAAAGTTTTTTCTCTTTCTTGGACCATTTTACTGTCTAGGATGTTTTCCTCATGTTTTGGTTCATTGTCCAAGAACCTGAAAGTTAAAGCTGTTAGACTGTGCACGTTCTTAAACCAAATCTTGTAAACTCAAATATGTATTGAACAAAAACAGAACTTGTACATGTGATGGTCACAGCCGTCAAATATGTTTATTCTCCAATTCTTTCAGTACTTTCCTGCAATACTGAGCCTTTGCTTTTTCTTTTTGTATTATATTTTATTATTTAGTAAATTGTTTAGTTGCAAGCTTATTAAAACACCTCCTGAGGTTTTTCCATGCCTCCTTGTGCCATTTGATTATTTTTCTTCTGTGTATTCAGAGGTGCTGAATAATTAAAATGTCAGTTACTCTCATATCTGTTGCCGCCGTCTCTCATGTTTATTATCGAGCATGAGGAAACAAAACCACATCAATTTCTGCAAAAGCATTTTAGCTGTTGGCCCAAACCTTTATGATATATTATTTATAATCACTGGACAAACTAAACCAGGCTGTTTGATTTGTTTGTGGATCAGTATCATGGATCTGTAACAAACGTCCAAAAATAATTGAATTGTAGATCGTCCAGTTGTACTTGATCAGATCGACTCCAGTTCTGATTTATGGTTATCATTCACTTCATGTTAGGAATGCACCAGAACCAGACGCCATCTGGTTTTCAGACCAGAAGTTAAAGATTCTGTATTGACTGCTGCTTTTCACAGCAAATGTGAATTCACTGATGCACCACAAGGAGTGTTAGGGTGTTAGATGAATGCATGAAGTTTTATAATTAAATGTTTATGGCTTTTAGATAAAGAAGTGCAGCGTTTTGGCTGAAATTGTTATTTTTGCACAAAGTTATTCCGGTCTGTAGATCTGTGTCATGTTCTGTAGCGATATGAAGGTCTTGGTCTGATGAACTTAAGGTGAATTGTTTTGTAGTTTTTGAATAATATGGCTCTCAAATGTTGTAGTTTATAGGTCTTAACATGGTCTTCGTATATAAAAGTATGATTTATTTATGGTCCTGGAGAACTAATTGGATTAAACGTGACCTTAACTCAAGAGATGGGAGGATTTGTTCACAGTTTTTAACATTAAACCTTCAATTTTAACCTCAACACAGAGTCGTCTTATTGATTTGTCATCAGGTGACGGCTTTGTCCTGGCCAATCAGAGCAGTCGCTCACAATATGACGTAATAATGAAGGTATGTTGTTGAAAATTTGGACGCCTCCATAATTTTTGTGTGGATCAGCGTTAAATCCTGGGTTGTGATGGGCTGTAAGGAAGTAGTGAGTGGCTGCTTCAGTAGGTGTTAGGATGAGTTCAGGTCAAATAAAGCAGCACTGTAGTGATTCAAGTGATGCATTTCAGTTTGCTGTTTTTATTATGCAAGTTAAAAAAAAGTCTAAAAGGATCAGGTAAAGTCCATTTACATGAAATCCAAAGCGATATCAAACAAATGCACACATTGTGGTACCTGTCTCCAGGTGTTAATATTGCCAAATTAAATAAAAAAGATTTTTTGTATTTCATGCATTTTACATGTTTAACTTGACAGCTTAGGCATTTACAAAAAGCTTCCTCAATATTTAACATAATATTATAGAGATCTCAAACAGGGCTGCAGAATATCTCGAATAGGGCTGGACGATATGGCCAAAACTTTTATATCACAATATGTTTCTTAATTTTGTTTGATAACGATATACTGTAATTTGATATCGATATAAACAAAAAGCCTCAGGAAAAACTGTACAAATAAATTAATGTTCACCTTTTATTTGTATATAGACTTCAAATTTTTTTTTAAATCACCGTCAAATAAACCTAAAACTCTCAACTTTGTCAATTTCTTTTAAATGTATTAATTAGTTTAAGAAAAACAAAATAAACACAACAAATTGATCAAACAGAGAAAAAAAAACTGAATGAAAAGGGTGCAGAAAGAAGAAAAATATATTATAATACAGTATTTGCCCCTTTGTATTAAAAGTAATAAAATAAAATGAGTACAAACAATAACAACTCAGGATTGAACCCCAAAGCGAAAACAAAAACATCAGGCATTCTTCACATGGTATCACACTTCCCTAATAACTTTAACTTAATCATATTTTTAAACATATAAATTGTTTTATAAATGTTTATGGTAATATCAAGACAATTCCACAATCTTATTCCCTGAATTACAACACAACTCCTTCACACTAGTTCTAAATGGAGGTTTTACAAACATTTACATTCTCTTAAGGTTATAACGACTCTTTTTTTAAAACACATTTTAATTGAATATTTGGGGGTAATAATTTTTATGAGCTTTATACATGTGGGAGTGGTGGCGCAGAGGTTAAGAAGGTGAGCTTGTGATCGGAAGATCACTGGTTCAAGCCCCGGTACAGACAACATGAAAAATGTGGGTGGGATAAGTGAAGCAGTCACACCTGTCTCCACCCTCATCTGCCCCACTCTGGGCCCTTGAGCAAGGCCCTTAACCCACATCATCTGCTCCCCCGGGAACCCTAGATATCAGCTCTCTGCTCCACACAGAGGGCTGTGGTAGCTTGGTGGTCTGTGGTTGTGTCAGGAAGGGCATCCGGCGTAAAAAACAATTGCCAAGTCTTCGTGCGACTAGATCACTGTGGCAACCCCTGACGAAGGGAGAAGCCGAAAGAAGAAAAAAATAAAATAGGGGGTA
The DNA here is from genome assembly GCA_038048925.1 of Garcialebias charrua. Lineage (NCBI taxonomy): Eukaryota > Metazoa > Chordata > Actinopteri > Cyprinodontiformes > Rivulidae > Garcialebias > Garcialebias charrua. The sequence goes on along the minus strand of JBBPBX010005197.1, from coordinate 52,174 downwards.
AAAATTTTTATGAGCTTTATACATGACTTGTAAAATCTTCAACCAAATCATAACATTTTAATAATTTAAATTGATAAAGTTTGGATGAATAAATGATGAAATAATATATTTGTTGGGTGACCATAGCACGTCCTACTAATAATTCTTATAGATCTTTTTTGTAAAATAAAAACAAGGTTTGTAATTATTTGCATGCTTTTCCCCACACTTCAATACAATAGATAAAATATGGAACAATCATTGCATTATACAATGTACCATACCATTTTATACAAACCGGATTCCAAAAAAGTTGGGACACTAAACAAATTGTGAATAAAAACTGAATAATAATAATAATCATTTTATTTAAAAGCGCCTTTCAGGACACCCAAGGACACTTAAAAAACCAATACAGTGTAAATACAGATCAAACATTATCAGCGACAAATTGAAATATAAAATACATAAAGATTATAAAATGCAAAATAATAAAAATACATTCATTGAATGCAATGATGTGGAGATGCCAACATCTAATATTTTATTCAGAATAGAACACAAATCACAGATCAAAAGTTTAAACTGAGAGAATGTATCATTTTAAGGGAAAAATATGTTGTTTCAAAATTTCATGGCGTCAACAAATCCCAAAAAGTTGGGACAAGTCCATTTTTACCACTGTGTGGCATCCCCCCTTCTTCTTACAACACTCAACAGACGTCTGGGGACAGAGGAGACCAGTTTCTCAAGTTTAGAAATAGGAATGCTCTCCCATTCATGTCTAATACAGGCCTCTAACTGTTCAATCGTCTTGGGCCTTCTTTGTCACACCTTCCTCTTTATGATGCACCAAATGTTCTCTATAGGTGAAAGATCTGGACTGCAGGCTGGACATTTCAGTACCGGATCCTTCTCCTACGTAGCCATGATGTTGTGATTGCTGCAGAATGTGGTCTGGCATTATCTTGTTGAAAAATGCAGGGTCTTCCCTGAAAGAGATGACGTCTAGATGGAGCATATGTTGTTCTAGAACCTGAACATAGTTCTCTGCATTAATGGTGCCTTTCCAGACATGCAAGCTGCCCATGCCACAAGCGCTCATGCAACCCCATACCATCAGTGATGCAGGCTTCTGAACGGAGCGTTGATAACAACTTGGGCTATCCTTGTCCTCTCTGGTCCGGATGACATGGCGTCCCAGTGTTCCATAAAGAACTTCAAATCGTGACTCATCTGACCACAGAACAGTCTTCCATTTTGCCACACTCCATTTTAAATGACCCCTGGCCCAGTGCAAACGTCTGAGCTTGTGGAGCTTGCTTAGAAATGGCTTCCTCTTTGCACTGTAGAGTTTCAGCTGGCAACGGCGGATGGCACGGTGGATTGTGTTCACTGACAATGCTTTCTGGAAGTATTCCTGAGCCCATTCTGTTATTTCCTTGACAGTGGCATTCCTGTTTGAGGTGCAGTGACGTTTAAGGGCCCGGAGATCACGAGCATCCAGTAGAGTTTTACGGCCTTGACCCTTACGCACAGAGATTGTTCCAGATTCTCTGAATCTTTTGACGATGTTATGCACGGTTGATGATTATAACTTAACAGTCTTTGCTATTTTACGCTGGGTAACACCATTCTCGTATTGCAGCACTATCTTTCTGTGCAACAATGGTAGAATTGGTGATCCTCTTACCATCTTGGCTTCTGAGAGACATTGGCACTCTGACAAGCTCTTTTAGACCCAATCATGTTGTCAATTGACCTAATTAACGTAGTGTTAACTGGTCTTCCAGCTGTTAATTATATGTTCAATTTCCTTTTTCCAGCCACTTATTGCTACTTGTCCCAACTTTTTTGGAATCTGGTTTGTACATTCATACATACATCCATACATTCATTCATTATAGTAAATTTTATGTACCATGCACTCATTTTGTGCAGGTTAATATTTGGTTAGTTTGACCTCGATGACCACACCTGGTTTAGATGTGGGAAGAAAAGATGAAAAGTTTTGTGTTTGTGGCATTTGATATCTTCATCACAGTATTAAACAATAATATTGAACAGTTTTCTATTATCGTTCACTCCTACTTTAAAGCCCAAATCACAACCAGGGACTAAAGTTTAAATAATATGAAACCCAAGAATGTGACAAGAGCCAGATGTGAGTGTCAACTAAAGTTTTTTTGGGGTGGAGAAGACTATAACAAAAAGTCTGCAGTTATCAAAGATTGTCTAAGAAAAACTCTGACCCTTGAGCTAGTTTTGTTGATGGTCCCTGCTGTGAGGTGAAGGATCATTTTTGTTAACACGATTTTGTTGAAACATCTCACGGGCAGGATTGATTTCATGCCTTCAGTATGCAGAGGAGAGCTGCTTGTGCACTGACGTTGAACTCCCAAGTTTCTGTACTTGACCGATCCCGGGAGGCGAAGAGGTGATTGTGCTTCAACTGGCCGGCGCGTTAATTATCCACAGCTCGCTCGGATCGAGGCTTTGTGTGAAACGAAGAGGGCTGGTGTCTCCACGGTAACAGTTACTAACGGTTGCACAAGCTCCGCAACCCTCAATGACCCACATTCCAGCAGTAAATCACAACACACACACATTCCTGACTCCACCCTAGCCGCCTATCGAAACTTTGCTCAGTGTTTCCACTCTCCTCGAACAGGACGGCACCAAAACAAGACGAGGGAAACGCAAAGAAACTTTTCTGCGGTGTAGAAAACTCTAGCATCGCTGTGTGTTCGCTGCTTTTTAAAAATTTATTTACTTAATTTTATGCTGTAAATTATGTGGAAAGTGAGTTTCAGTTGAAGTCCTCCTGTCCACACTTCTCAACCTGGACTTGAGGCTCCTCGTAAATGATCAATCATCTTCCGTTGTTCTTTTCCGAAGCTGTCACAGACTCTTTTTATCAAATTAAATTAAAATTCAGAATCCTGTCGGATGAAATCTGTGTCCAAGGAGGTGTCTTCAGGCTTTCCAGCATCCTGTTACTATGACACATCCTTGTATACATTTATTTTAAAGGAATCTCTCACTTTATGTAGAAATTCATTTAACTGAAATATCCCAAATGTGTTATCTCTGCAACAGAAGATCTTTGCCCTCGTTCTTCAGGATGAGGTTGTGTTTACGGCAGCCGTAGTAAAACATCTTGTTCGACTTTAATTAGTTCTTGTCCTTGAGAGCAGCATGCTTTATTTTTGATATCCGAGGGATCACACACGTAGAGGACGTGATGCTGCAAGCCATGCTGTAGATCTGAGATCTTTCTGATGGCAGTTAGGATGAAACACGAGGACAGTTTCACCTGCAAATGTGCAGAGCTGTGAGCGTTGCATGTGCATATCAGGACAGGATTGGCTGCACATTAACATATTCTTATCTCTTAGTCTTGCATTAGGAAATGTTGATATGTAAGAAATTCATGTTACTTTCCCTTAGCCCTGGGAGTGTTGAGAGGACCGGCTTTGTTTGAGCTCATGTGTACTCGGGGCGGCCGTGGCGTAGTGGTAATGGCAGTCGTCCCCCGATCGGAAGGTTGGCGGTTCGAATCCCGGTTCCCCACACCATGTGTTGTTGTGTCCTTGGGCAAGACACTTAACCCCGAGTTGCTCCCGGTAGGACTGGAAAGCACCTTGCATGGTAGTCTGCCGCTACCGGTGTATGAATGTGTGTAGCATTCAATGTGTGTAGCGCTTTGAGATTTTCACTAATGAAAAGCACATTATAAATTGAATTCATTATTTATTATTATAATTACGCCTGAAGAAGACTGGTTTTATGGAGCTATAGCATGAGCTGAGGTAAACTGGGTAATAAAGCGGAGATTTGATTTACAGGTCAGGAGCGGAGTGGGTTTCCTGGAAGTAGCTGCCGTTTGTCTCCAGATATATAGAAACTCTTTTCCTCTCAACACAGGTATCAATAAAACCAAAATAAACTACAAGTGATCTCAAGAGAAACCGTCTGAATTAACATCAAACTTTTCCTTAAGCTCACCAATCCAATGTTTGTTTGTTTTTTCAGTAAAACTTGAATATTTTCTGTTTTGACTGTGAGAAAATGGTTTAATACTGTACCGGGAATTGCGAAGATTATAGAATATTTTGCGATCTGCTGATTCAGGGTTCACTCTGTTTTTTTCATTTAATAATTTTTTTATTTTTATTTTTTTATCAAAGTTTCCATTAAATCTTTATTTATACAGGTTAGTTTCACTGAGTCACTCATTTACAAGTAGGGCTTTAAAAGACTATTCGAGTAATCGACACATCGATTCCTACGACATCTATAGAGTTTTTTTTATTTCACTTTGAGTATTCGTAGTGAGGTCATCACGTCGCGGTTACACAACAGAAAATGAATCAACTTCCTGTTTGGAGCTTGTTATACCAAATCCTGTGACCACCGTATTTTGTGACTATAGGGGGCGGTGTTACATGCACTGTTGCAGGTGCGGGGTGGTCGACCGCCCCACTGTTTTTGGTTTCGTTTTTGACGTGCCGCGCATTTCTTTCACTTTTGCAGCTTAATAATAATAACTAATAATTTTGGTTTTCCTGTGATTTATCTGCAGTATGATAAATGGTTTTGGTGGCCTTGGAATCGCTTCTCTGTTTTTTGCAAATGATGTGGTCCTACTGGCTTCATCAGTTCGTGATTTACAACTTTCACTGGAGCGGTTTGCAGCCGAGTGTGATGCGGCCGGGATGAGGATCAGTTCCTCCAAATCCGAGGCCATGGTCTTGAGCCGGAAAAGGGTAGCATGCCCTCTCCGGGTCGGGGAGGAGGTCCTGCCCCAAGTGGAGGAGTTTAAGTATCTCGGGATCTTGTTCACGAATGAGGGAAAACTGGAGCGTGAGATCGATAGGCGGATAGGTGCAGCGTCCGCAGTGAAGCGGGCGCTGTACCGGTCTGTCGTGGTGAAGAGAGAGCTGAGTCAAAAGGCAAAGCTCTCAATTTACCGATCGATCTACGTTCCCACCCTCATCTATGGTCATGAGCTTTGGGTTATGACCGAAAGAACAAGATCTCGGATACAAGCGGCTGAAATGAGTTTTCTCCGCAGGGTGTCTGGACTCTCCCTTAGAGATAGGGTGAGAAGCTCAGTCATCCGGGAGGGACTCGGAGTAGAGCCGCTGCTTCTCCACATCGAGAGGAGCCAGTTGAGGTGGCTCGGGCATCTGGTTAGGATGCCTCCTGGACGCCTCCCTGGTGAGGTGTTCCGGGCATGTCCCACCGGGAGGAGACCCAGAGGAAGACCCAGGACGCGCTGGAGGGACTATGTTTCTCGGCTGGCCTGGGAACGCCTTGGGATTCCCCCGGAGGAGCTGCTCCAAGTGGCTGGGGAGAGGGAAGTCTGGGCCTCCCTACTTAGGCTGCTACCCCCGCGACCCGACTCCGGATAAGCGAAAGAAGATGGATGGATGGATGGATGGATGATAAATGGTAGTCCAGCATTTAATGTACACTCCCAATGTTTTGTTGGTCTTTTTTTTGTGTAAATATTTTAAAAAATTTTTTTTGCATTTTTATTTATTTATTTTGCATCCGAAGATCCTATGACATCAACTACTCGAGTTCTACTCGAGCTTTATTATGTTAATGTCGAGTTTAAAAATTATGTACTCGTTCAACCCCTATTTACAAGAGAGACCCGTTTTAAACAAAAAACACATATAAGGTACAGACAACAATAGGCATCCATATAAAAGCATATAAAATGAAAAGTATGTAAAAATAGTGATATAAAACAAATTAAAAACAAGCTACATTATGAAATGATGTAAAATATAAACGGGAACATGCCTGCATTAATTACTTCTGCATACTTTGTTCTGTTTCAGCTGATTTTAAATCTAAATGTTTGCTTTAATTGGAACTAGTCTAAGCCTTTTAGTGTTTCTCATGCATGAACTTTGTGTTATTTGAATTAATTTACAATAAATTCCCCAAAGAAATACTCTTAACTTTCTTCAGTTCCTTCAAAAATTTAAAGTCTGAAGGTCACATGAGGCACAAAAAGGTTCAGCAGCTAAAATCTTGCCTGAAGATTCAGATTGTTCGTTTTAGTTTGATTTTATTATCTTAATCTGATCAGGTGAAAGTGGAAAGCAGAAGGTGAACAAACATGTAATTTCAGAGTAGACCTGTCGCGACAAACAATAAATCAATTAATCGCACGATAAATGATAATTATCGACCTTGTTTTCATTCATCGGCTTTATCGTTTCTTTGTGTCTCTCTCTTTCTACTGAAGACACCAGATGACAAAAGATGGTGCTTTCATTGACCTCCCCTTGTCTTTTCTCTTAAAAATCTGTTTTAACTGTCCAAAATCATGTTTTTGTATCGTTAAAAGCAGCTAAGCTGAGAAGATAAGCTACGAGCTAAGGTAACAGGCCAACTTCCGTCTTGTTGAAGCGCCAAAATTCACGGTTGAAACTCGTGCCTTTGTGTAAAAAGTTGGTTTTCTCTGCAAAAATAAGTCGAGAACTTGTTTACTGATTTTTATTTATTAATTAAAAGCTTTGTGTGAAAAATGCTAAAGAGCTCAAACCACAGCGAGCATCCGCCATTTTGAGAACCAAAGAGACGGCCTATGTCACGTCAAGGGTCCTCCCTCCCATTTTTCTTAGAGAGACATGCTGCTCACTCCCTCACTAGCCATCCTTCGGTTCAAACATTTTTATACTGCCATCCAGTGGTCAAAAAAGGCACTACACTCAAAACAAATTGACAAACATTTATTCTTAAATTAGACACTAATTATTAATTTTTGTCAAATTTCAAACAATATTATCATTTATTCAATAATCTCTGAGACAATTAATCGCCCAGCAACATTTGTTATCTTCTGTGGGCCAAACTTCAGAGTTTGACCCACAGAGTTCTGCTTTGCATCCGTGCAATCTTTACAGAGCATTCACATAGTCTTAGTCACTGTGTAGTTTCACTTTACGTTTAATAAATAAATTATCTTCTACTGATAACTGATCTATGAAATTTTAACTTGTGAAGAAGATTTATATCATAGGATGTTGAAGCTTAATTTACTTAAAACTGAAATATCCCATGTAGCCTGTTAATGACCATTATTTACTCCATAGGTGTACGATTGTGTTGTCCCTTTGTCACTGGTCATTCGTAGTGTAGAAAACTTGTTTCTTGTGGGGTGAGACGGTCCTGCTCTGTAAATATTAATTAATTAATTAATATAATAATTATTAAATTAATATTTTTGTTGCTGGCACATTTAATTTGCAGTTTTTCAGGCAGTGTTGTGCTTCCTCTCTCATCACTCTCCGTCCTGCTTTATATTCACTGCCTAGTATAAACAACATATTTTATTTTTGTTTGTTTTTATTTCTAAAATAAACATTTTACTAAATCCTCGAGACCTTACACATGAGGTTGTCCTGAATCCATATACATATAGTCTGTCCTCAGTCTCCAGTTTATATAAAGACCTGATGGACTCTGCCTCCCTCTGTTTTTTTTAAAGGACCTGGAGTTCCATGGCGTGATGCGGTTCTACTTCCAGGACCGGGTGGCCGGTAACTTCGCCACAAAGTGCATCAGGGTCTCCAGCACAGCGACGACGCAGGATGTCATTGAGACGTTGGCTGAGAAGTTCAGACCAGATATGAGGATGCTCTCCTCTCCCAAGTACTCCCTGTACGAGGTCCACGTCAGCGGCGGTGAGTCTTACAGATGAACTAATTGTTTGTTTTAAGTAATGCAGAGATCTGAGATTAACTCGTGTTCTCATGCGTGCGTTAGAAGAGCGTCAGCTGGACCTGGACGAGAAGCCTCTTGTTGTTCAGCTGAACTGGAACAAAGACGACCGAGAGGGACGCTTCGTCCTGAAGAACGAGAACGACATCCTGCCCAAGGTCAGCTGCTCGCTCTTTTGACTGAATCAGTGAGCTCAGGAGGGAGCTGGAGGGAAAAACATCTCCATTCTGCACTTGAATCTATTAGAACATCAGAGTGGAGCATTTTGTAGTAATGTCATAATAGATGAGGCAGAATGGCACACCATGTTGTCTTCAAACATTTAGATGTTGATATTTTAAATCCCAGTAATAACGGTGGTCAACAAGTGTACGCACGCAGCAAGCAGTGAAACGCGCTGCAGACGCATGAATAATGCAAACACCAAAACACACAAACGCAACAGGAAAACGCTGCAAAAGAAAAATTCTGCAATCACAGAAGATGCAAATACCAAAAACACTAATACCCCCCCACCCCCACCACCACCACACACACGACCCAAAACAACTGCAAGAAGCGCTGCAAACTTACTCCACAAAATGAAAATGTGCTGGACCACCAAGTCATCTGGGACCAGATCCACCTGTAATGACATTAACGGGATGCTCAGTAGAAAGTCGAAGAGAAGAAGGAAGTATATACAGTTTTTTTTCCCTTCTTCTTTGCCTTTGATGTTATTCTGTTGCTTAAAAAAAGGAGTTTGTATCATTTATGAGTTTCCAACACATTTTGCCATTTGGTGCACATCTGCACCTGTTGGCCACTTCACAATAAACACAACAGCAGCCTGGGAAGTCCAGGCTGCGACCATCAGTTAATGCCACTGAAACATGAGGGACACGACAAGTTCAAGTCTTCTGTAACGACCTCAGACTCGTTCTTTTTTTAACCAGAATAGTTCGTTTTTAAGCAACGAGGAAATAATGTTTTGCAGGTTTCTTTACGATTAGTCATACATCTGTAGATATTTCTCAACCCCAAAAATGAATCATTCCTCATTCATTTTTAAACTTTTAATATTTAGATGTAGTGCTCTTTCATAAGAGAATCAATGAAAAGTAATAAGAGCCGATGTAGGAACCTGGGCACAAGTTGGAGTTGCATTCATGCCCCAAAAAATACAACCCAGCCCGTAGCCATCATTTCCGAACCCGACCCGACGAATTAACAGGAATCACAGGTCCGAACCCGGTCGGCGGACGTGCGTGACTAATGGGGCAGAAGATCAGAGCTGAGGGGGTGGTGGTCCTTTCATGGCCGTCGAGGCACATTTAATCCCTGTTCCTGCCTGCATTCTGCATTACTCAGACACAGACCCTGCTTTGACATGTCTGCTTTTGGATCTCACCTGTTTGGGTCTGAGTGCAGCGGCTGAACGTCCATTTGGTCAATGGGCTGCTTCTTGGCAGTGTACTCTCATCTGAAGCTTAACTGAACTTTATTTAACCTCTTTCAATGCCGTTCAGCTCGCGGTGAAATGGCTACATGCAGCTGGTTTGTATGGCAAGCCATGTTGCCATATAATTGGAATTATGGCAAGCCATGTTGCCATATAATTGGATCGCGGCTGAACCAAAACCTGACATGACCCAGCCCGCCCATCCAGCACATTATTATGGCCTGGTCTGCCCCAAATTTTGTGTTGGGTGGGGCTGGTCTTCAGGCCTGGGTTAGAAATATAATATAATATAATATAATATATATATATAATATATATATAATATATACTGTATATATATATATATAACATGACATAATTTAAACAAATGTCTTCATCCACACAGAAACACCAAAAATGACCCAAAACGTTGATGTACCTGCGCCAGGCTTGAGTGTGGCGTGCACAATGTGAACATGTAAAGCTTGCACTCCGGGTGTGAAACACTAACTAAAAGAAAAAATAGACTTCTGAAGGTTGTAGTTTAGATTAGAGGGGATCTTTGTGCTTTCTGCACAAAACCTCCAGGATACTGTTTCTCCCTCTGGAACCCGTTTTCATAACGGACCATGTTGTTGAGGCTTCTTTTTCACCGTTTTCATGAGGATCCAAGGCTGGAATGATAGAACGGCTTTGGTGTACTGTATTGACAAAAAAAAACTTCCTCACTGAGGTAGTAGAGGCTGAGCTTTAATGGTTCATTTGTTGTAGGGTGAGTGGGTGTTGCTGCTCAGAGACTTGATGAAGGGATGACAGACAGGGTTTGTGATCAGATGGGTGCAGAATCTAGAATGGAAAATGTTCAAGTGCACGGTTTACCCTCACTAAGTATCACTCCTAATCTCCACAACATTTGCTCCATTCATGAAAGCTCACATTATTCTGAGATGTTGATGATCGGCAGCTTGATGCTACATTTAAAATTAATGGTAATATACTGTAATTAGTAAAGTAAAAGAGGTGAAATTTTTGGGTGTAGTTATTGATGAGAACCTGACCTGGAAATCTCATCTTAATTATTTGAGAACAAAGATAGCCAGATCTATTGTTGTATTATATAAGGCTAAAGAATTATTTAATGATAAAGCATTACTTATATTATTGTTTACTATTGTTCTTCCATATTTGACTTATTGTGTTGAAGTTTGGGGGAAGGCATGTAAAACATCTACAAATTCTATTTTTATTTTACAGAAAAGAGCAATAAGAATCATCACAGGAAAGCATTACACTCACCCATCTAACATATTGTTTCATCAGTTAAATTTATTAAAGTTTTATGAACTGGTTGACTATGGAATTCTTCAGGTTATGTACAGAGCTCATACAAATTCCTTACCTCGAAATATTCAATCTTATTTTATTAAGAGAGTCAGTAATTACAAATTAAAAGGACTAGCAATGTTTGTGAAACCAAAAATTTGAACAAATTCAAAGGAACGATGCACATCAGTTCAAGGAATAAAACTGTGGAATGTTTTGGATAATAATTGTAAAAAAGCTTCCTCAATGTTTTTGTTTAAGAAAATGGTAAAAAGTAGTTTATTGAAAAAATATGAAATTGTTTAGCATATTCTTATTGAAATCGGTTGTTCTTGGCACGGAGTCGGTTTTTGGCTTGTTATGTTATATAAAGACTATTTATGTTTGAATGTATTTTATTTCATAAGTATTTTTTTTTTTTTTTTAAAGGAGCAGATGTTATAAGATTTTTTTCTTCTTTCTGTTGCCTTTCATTTTCTTTGTAAATTGTTTTTTGTTTTGTTTTAATAATTACTCAATTTTAACTGAAAATGAATAAAGAAAAGAATTATATATGAAAAATAAAAAAAATAATCTGCCGTATGCAGAGCCGTTTCCATAAAGAGGCTCTTGTAGAGTTTGTTCTCCAAGAAGGTTTTGCAGCTCTTTTCAACTTTATTCCACATTTGAACAATCATTTGTTCATATCTTAATATATTATTGCACGCTGGAACTGATTTGCAATTTTCTTTTTGCGCCAGAAGAGCCAGAGTAACGGGCCGGAGAAGGAGAGAGACGGCGTGATACAGAACTTCAAGAGGACTTTGTCTAAGAAGGACAAGAAGGAGAAGAAGAAGAGGGAGAAGGAGTTTGCTCGGATCCCCGATGGAGATGAACAGACTTTGGGCCGTGAAGACGGGTAAGAAACTCATTCGTCTTCTGCTCATTCCTCCACATCCTCTGTCCTTCCACAGGGTTTTCTTTATGCCAAAGAAAGCGGCAAAGAAGAAAGAGTAGTGAATTAAATTCTGACCCGTCTGCTCCTCCATTTTTCTTATCCCCTACATGCTCACTGACATTTATCTACCATTTTATTTTTATTTTTTATTTAGGGAAAACAGTCGTCTGGCGGCCGAGGTTTATAAGGACATGCCTGAGACCAGCTTTACCAGAACAATTTCAAACCCGGAGGTGGTGATGAAGAGGAGACGGCAGCAGAAACTGGAGAAACGCATGCAGGAGTTCATGAGCAGCGATGGAAGGCCAGAGTCGGGTATTTTAAATTATTTATTCTCATTTAAGTTTCTTTTTGCTTCATCAGATCCCAGTTTCTGGTCAGAAAGTTGTGCTTCTTCCAGCTTCATGGGTTTTGTACCACAGTGTCAGTCGGAGCTAAGAGCAAAGCTTTTGACTGAGCTCTTCGTTTTGAGGCGTGGATACGCGTTAGAGCAGCAAGAAAGTGCAGATGTATAAACTTCCCCGAAGCTTAATGGGATTCATTAATATGAAAAGAAGACGTTTTAAACCACTCAGCTGTCTGTTCAGATTAATCTGTGAACAGTAAAAAATAATCTGCTGCATAAAGACAGCCTCACTACCTGAGCACGTCCAGGTGATGCACAGAAAGAAACTCTTTGGGGCAGGTGAATAAATCATAACTGCTTATACAAGTCGGCCACATTATTTTATTTAAACTGCTTAGACGTTTGCTGCCTTAAACACTTATAATCCCAGATTAAGCTTTTAATACAATTATTTAAAAATATATACATGTATACAGAACCATAAAATGTAAAACCAGTGTGGACACTGTTTTCAGACCTGTGAAAATCAACTCACCCACCACTAAACGTTTGCTTTATTAAATAACGTATATTGTTGTTAGGATTCATTCAACCTTTATTTAGGCAGGTTAATCTCATTGAGCCTCGAGGACTCATTTACAAGAGAGACATGTCTACAAACTAAAGAATGATGACAACAGCAACAGTAGAATTTCCTTGAACAATCAACAATAGACAAACATAAGAACATGGGATTGTTGTAGTTGCAAAAAAAAGTTAGATAAATTATTAAACTATTTAGGAATTGTTTAATCATGGTTATCCTAATAAAACTAATGTAACATTCAATCAGTTAATATCACAAATACAGGGAACCCTCGACCTACGGCAACCCGGACTTACGAACGCACTGTAAAAAAAAAAA
>JBBPBX010005197.1:27133-39378 GCA_038048925.1 Garcialebias charrua | reverse complement strand
GAATACATGTACAGAACTGTACAGTCACCAAGCACTTAGCCTATCCTAACACAGTTTTTAAAGATGAAGAAATGAGTTGAATTGTCTCCCTAAAGGGAGCTAGCTCCCTTTATGTGAATGGTGCCGGATAGGGAGGAGGGAGACAATTCAACTCATTCCTTCATCTTTAAAAACTGTGTTAGGAAAGGCTAAGTGCTTGGTGACTGTACAGTACTGTACATTTATCTATTTATACATTAAAAAATTTAAAATATATATATTTTTAATAAATAGATAAATGTACAGTACTGTACAGTCACCAAGCACATAGCCTATCCTAACACAGTTTTTAAAGATGAAGGACCTCTCTGAACTGAATCCCCCGTTACCTAGAAATAAAATATGACATTACATTTCGTGTACATTATGGTTAAATGCAGTGTAAACAATCAAAAAACAGAAGGCAAAATAAATCTAGTGACAGCAACAAAACACAGCAGACTGTAACTGTATGCACTGTAATATGTATTTTGACAGTGTGTTGGGGGATTTACCTTGTGATGCAGGGATGTTGCTTCTGCTGATAGGCTTGTGAATGTCTTCTCAGCATCATTGTTACTGAGGAAGGAATGCTGCCGGGACTGAATCTTATATCTGGGCTCTAACGTATGGATCAAGTCCTGAAATCCTTTCCCCTCCGCTATATTGTACGGACACAAGCCCTTAGCTATAAAACGGGTTATTAATGCTGTTATATCCTTAGCTCGTGATGAACTATCACCGAGTTGCCCGTAAAATTTAGTGATAACGTTACCTGTCGCTTTCTGTGTGGCAGCTGCATGCTCCTGCTCGTTGTTATGAGGCTTGAGAAGTTCGCCATACTCCTCTGTCTAAAAAAGCTATGTCTGGTCCTATGGACATTCAAAAAACAAAACAAAGCAAAAAAATTTGTAGAAACGTTTCGTCTTTCGTCCGGAAGACTTCCTGAGGAAGTCTTTCGGACGAAAGACGAAACGTTTCTACAATTTTTTTTGCTTTGTTTTGTTTTTGTTTTTTGAATGTCCAGAGGACCAGACTTAGCTTTTTTAGATTTTTCTACCTGGATTATTGAGCATGCATCAGGGTACATACTGCTCTGTGTTTTCTCGTTGCATGTTGGTCAAGGTTTGTTGTGCTACCAGTGTACTTCAGAGGTGCTCTGCATAGCTTACAAATAGCGTGGCTTTTGTCGAGTTTTCCGTCCTCGTAAAACCCGAAAACGTTCCACACTTTAGATTTTTGTCTGGCTGATGTATTGAAAATATTTTGCGGTGACCCGCTAGCGCTGCTACTATTTACATCCACATCCATGCTCGTCGTCTTGGTGAGCTACGGAGCATGCGTGAGAATAGCTTTGCGGGCATTTCCAACTCTCGCGTTGTTTTAGAAACGCATTGTAAACCCAGCAAGTCTCGCGATACCCGGTCCGTGTCTCTACAACCAGTTCATCTCAGGATTTGTGGCTGGTTGCTGTCGATTTCTATGGCTGCTACAGATGCAACCACATCGCTAGCTTGTCAAACCGGATATCCGGTTGAATCGGTTTATCTATATAACAACCCTAATAGGTAGTCTCATTGAGTCACGAGGACCCACCCCCCAAGAGAGACGTGTATTGGGCAATTATGTGAGCTCTTGGGTGTGACGTGGCTAAATGTCTTGGCAGCATGGAGCTCGTTAGCCCGTCAAAAAAAAAATCTGAAAATTAGCTGCAGCATTGTATAAGCTGTGGTGTTCAAAGCATGTGAAAAAAGTAGAGGCTTATAGTCCGGAAATTACGGTAATTGCGAAATCTAAAGAAATTAAAATGTCAGAGCGTAGAAACTTCCTTTCTGTGTGAACGCAGTCAGATTTTCAGCACAATAACTCGAACTGTACAGTACAGTCAAAAACAGCTGGAACAGCTTTTGAACTTGTTTTTGCGTCCATGTGATGTCAGTAGTTAATCTGCGGAGTGACCTGAACTTCACAGTTCACTGCAGCTTCTTATGCACTGTGGCACGGCTTCAGAGAATCAACCAGCAAATCAGCTGTGCACGCTTGGTTAAGGTTCTCTGCAGCTGTTTCCACCGCCAGTGGTTTTTGTAAGACAAACTGAGCCCGTCCTAATAGGCCCTAATTAGTTTCTGCTTTATTTTATTTTGAATAATTTCACATTTGATTTTGTGAAAACTGGTTTCCTGAAGCGCCATATGTTGTTAGAAAGTGTCACACTGTGATGTTTACAGTTTGCACACACAGCGAATGACACAAACACGCCGACTGGTTGGGTTTGTGACTCAGGCGTTACCTAATTGCTCCACCAGACGGACAGATGGAGCGAAGCGGATCTAAAAACAGCTCGAACCACTGCTCATTCAGGACGGCTGCGGTTTGGAGAGACGCTCTTCCTGCAATTTGAAATGACAACAAAAAAAGAAACCAAGTTTATGTAATGTTTCTGAAAATCCTGCTCTGCTGCAGAGGTTTTCATTTTCAGTGCATGGTCACATTCCCTGCAGGATGATTTTGTTTGGGAGAATGCTTGAAATACAACATTATAAATAATAACGATTATGTTTGTGTATAAGTACTGATTCAAACGTTAATTTAAACGTGTTAATGCCAATAAACCGTAGATAATGTAGAACAATGTTTTCATATACCGTATTTTCCGCCTGATAAGTCTCACCTCTCTATAAGTCGCTTTGTCCAATTATTGGCAATAAATTGTAAAAATCCATAAACGTGTCGCACCCCTATTCAAGTCGCATCTATTATGCATCACCGATACGCGATGGGTCAGCGCCTCATTTGCCCTGCTGCAAATGGCAGCCACAGAGCGAGCGAGCACGGAAGGACTTTACAAGATTAACACGGTAAAAACAATTATTTGTTTGCTGAAAATTATAGCAAAGATGTGTCTTAGCTGAACTTTTCCTTAATAAATGAACGCAATTGTCAAATCAGCTGGATTTAAAAAAGATTTCGCCATGTGCACGCGCACGGGTGGGACGGCTTTATTTCTTTAAAATTTAGCTAAATAAACTCTTAAAAAATATATTTCTTAGCTGACATTATAGCACAAGGGTTCCTGAGCTTAACCGTTCTAATAAATTCACGAAATGGTCAAATCAGCTGGATTTAAATTGTTTCGCTTTGACTTCTTCCAAACCGTTGCGTGCGCTGCGAAAATAAATGATAAATAAATCAAATTTTAGCTCAAAAATCTCATACAGTTTGTAAATGTCCACCCAGTAATTGCTTTCTGTAAGTTTAAAGAAAATCTGTCCTGTCGTTCATGAGCTATTTGCAAAATAGTACCCGTTAAAAACACGGAGCTACAAGCTAACCTTAGCTAAACAACTAAGCTAACCGCGCCACATTTACGGTTATAAAACATCGAATTTTATCTCAAACATCTTATAAAGCTAGTCAGTTGTAAATGTCCATACAGTGATTACTTTCTGTAAGTTTGATAAAAATCTGTCCTGTGGTTCTTGACTTATTTTGCTAACAAACACAGCTAACGGTACATACAGTACCTCCATAGAGCAGGAAGCCGGGCAGCGACAGAGTCAGTCCGACCAGAGGAGGCTGCCGTCGAACACATGACGTGGGAACGGTTGTGTACCCTAGCGGACAAAAGTGGCACTGCACCATTTTCTGCCAAAATGAAAAACGGTCATATCTGAGCCAAAAATTGGTCTAAAAATATGGGGAAAAAATCCATAAACACGTCTCACCTCTCTATTAGTCGCAGGGCATGCAAATTAGGCAAAAAGGTGCGACTTATAGACCGGAAAATACGGTAACTAAGTCATGTCTAATAAATGTTTCTCTAAACACTCAAAAATATGTCTTCTTGCTTTATTATTATTTTTTTTTAGCCTAATGTAATAAATATAATGTACACTGTGCTTTCTGCAGGTGGTACTTTAAGAATCTATGCCGACAGTTTGAAGCCCAACATCCCGTACAAAACCATCCTGCTCTCCACGAGGGACACGGCTGACTTCGCTGTGGTCGAGGCGCTGGAGAAGTACGGGTTGGAGAAGGAGAACCCCAGAGAGTACTGCATCGCTCGGGTAGAGATATTTTTATATTTTCTTTGAATTTTATTTTTCAGGATCTTCACTTAACCTTCATTTACTTCCACTAAACATCTCGGCCCTGTTCAATGGAGCCTGAAACACAAGAAACTCTTCACTTTTGATAATGGAACGGAATCCTTCTCTCACCATTTGATTTAAATGGAATTCAGAAGTTTTTATTTATTTTGGACCAGCACAGTTCGGTCCAGCCATCAGTTCACACCATCATACTTCTGATGGGAGGAAAGTCAAGGTCACTGGTGAAAACACACACTTCACCCGACTGGCAGATTGAAGCAGATTTCCGCTCTGCACAAACACAACCCTTCAGGAGGAATGCAGTTCAGTTTCTTCAGACCGTCACGGCTCAGTGTGTTTATCCCCCCCACACACACACATCCTCTCATATCTGCGCTTCCAGATGGTCTCTGATTGTAACCAATCATAAGAAATGCTAGCAAAAGATTCTCCAGAGACGAAACACGAATACATCCAGATACAGACATAGAGACAGTTGTAAGATGCAGGAAAAGTTCACGAGGTTAAGCCTTCACACTGAACGACACACCTGGGATGCAAACACCCTGAACATGGATCAATCTTTGCAGTTTAGGTGAGGCCTCACTGCGTGTTAGGAACTCTGTGAGCTCTTCATTTTCATGATAGACTACATTGGTTTTAGATCATGCACAAAATTCCTTTCGTGAGGTTGTTATTGTTGTGCACCCGTTGGAAGGCGGGCGTATTGTGTTGGGCTCTGTAAACTGTAAACTTTATCTTGCCACACCCATAACGTCTGATATGCTCAAGATAGTTTTAACTAAACTTCATTCACATATGCATCACAAGATGAAGTGTCATATATATACTTTTCATTACCCCAAATTTGAGATCAAGGTCACAAATCAAGATCAAAATTTAGACTTTTTTTGTGCTTGTCTGGACCATAACTTTTGATATGCTTAAGATAATTTAACTAAACTTCATTCACATGTACATTACATAACTTTTCATTACCCCAACTTTGAGATCAAGGTCACAAATCAAGGTCAAAATTTAGACTTGGTGTTTACTTGTCTGGAGTCTGGACCATAACTTTTGATATGCTCAAGATAATTTAACTAAACTTTATTCACACATACATCACTTTTCATTACCCCAACTTTGAGATCAAGGTCACAAATCAAGATCAAAATTTAAATATTTTTTTTGTGCTTGTCTGGACCATAACTTTTGATATGCTTAAGATAATTTAACTAAACTTCATTCACTTATACAGTACATAACTTTTCATTACCCCAACTTTGAGATCAAGGTCACAAATAAAGGTCAAAATTTAGACTTGGTGTTTACTTGCCTGGAGTCTGGACCATAACTTTTGATATGCTCAAGATAATTTAACTAAACTTCATTCACATATACATCACTTTTCATTACCCCAACTTTGAGATCAAGGTCACAAATCAAGGTCAAAATTTAGACATGGTTTTTCCGTGTCTGGAGTCTGGACCATAACTTCTGATCCAGTCAAGATAATTTAAAGCAACTTGATTCAGCATTCTACCACCATTAGACCGTGTGTCTTGTAATCTTTTCATCACTCCGGCTCTAAGATCAAGGTCAGAGCCTACTCGTCTGAGCCATTGCTGTATAGTAGGTTGACGAGGGGCATATAATCTGCCGTATGCTGTACTCTTGTTCAACATGGTGGCATCATATTGAGGAGGCAGCATGACTTTGACATGGAACCTGAACACAGCGGTGTGAAGTAGGCTTGGCCGTTGACCTCACACAGGTCTTGCTCTTCGGCTACTGCTGTGATCGTGACAAGATCGTGGTTGGCGGGTGGGTGGGTGTTGCTGCGGTTGCATGTAAACACTGCATGCGCTCAATGTCGACACCGATTTTTTTCCCCCTTGCATCAACATTGGAAAAAACATTTCCCCCCACCATGTAAATAGGGCCTGAGTGAGCAGGAGCAGTGAGCTATACAGTAGTAATAATGGGCCTGTCGGTGTGTTTTATAAGGGTGGGGGCTTAAATCTTTTTTCAGATGGATCACAATGCGGACATCCAAATTATAAATCAATTCTTAAAGGAGACCACATATTGGTTTTATAAATTTTTATGGTATGTCTGTGGGCTATCCAGACCATGTTCATTCAATTTAATGCACAAAATTATTCTTAGATAATAAAATATCCCCTTTTTAGTTCTGCCTTTTCTCATTTCCGTTCTGAACAGGCTGTTTATGATAATGAGCTCTGAAGGCCACGCCCTTCAAAAATCTGTTTACATTAACTCCGCCCTCTGTAACAGCCAGTATCTCTAATCTGTTGTTGTTTTAAAATTAGCTCTTTTTTTATTACTCATTTGACTTACTGTTAGTGCTAGCTTAAGATAACTTACCGAAAGCCGTCTGCGCGCGCCGCCATTAGCTGCTCCTTTTAGCATTAGCCCACCCGAATCCGAGGCTAATGATAGCTCTTCCTCCTCCGCCCGCTTAGCTCCGCTCGTTGCATGCGGCGCTTTGGGAGCGATCGCTGCTCCAGTCCAGACACATACACAAAGTTCACAGAGTGTTTCCAGTTAATTTATCCGTATGAGGCAACCTCTGACCGGACCCACGGACCTCAAAAGCCAGCAGTTCCCAGCAGCTCACGCCCGCAGATGGTCCCTTCGCCGGCGGTCTGCTCGTTTTACGTCTGCCGGCTGCTCGTTGGGAGCGATCGCTAAATACGCTAAAAATTGAACTAAAACGCAAAAATAACAATTATACTTTATTTATAAAGCCATTTAAAACAACCACAGCTGCAACAAAGTGCTGTACACATGAAATTAAGAACATTTAAACAAAAGATGAGATGAAATCAGGAAAAACAACCGTCACGTCTTTTATACTGAAGTGGGTTGAGCCTAACCAGGGGTTGCTAGGTGAGGGGCTGGACTCAGGTTTGGGGTGGGTTGTGGCTGCGGCTTGTGACGTCACAAGCGCGAGGATTTGAAAACGAGACATTTATATCCCTGAAAAATAAATCTACTTAGAGTAAATATACCACTGGGTGCATTTCTTTGGCCCTAGGACTGTTTTTTAAAGAAGTAAATACCCAAAGTAGAGTTAAAAAAACATTAAAAAGTGAATTTTGCATCTGTGGTCCCCTTTAATCTGAGCTGCCACTTTATGAGAGTCAACAGAGCAGTTCCTGCATGATGCCGTTTATTCAATCTGTGATCTGTAGCTTCCTGTACTGTAGTAGAAACATGAGGCAGTAAAGCTGCCTGTTCTCCCATCTTTTTTATTTTGTGTTTGCTGAACCCCGAACACCTGCCTATAAGTAATAATTGAAGTTATCGTAACCTGACCGTCTTTAGTGATCACTAGACTTTCAAGCAGCGGATTACCGTACCTGAAGTTGAAGCACTGGTTGTTGTCATTCTAGCCATGCAACCATCGTAAATGTCTTTGTGGTGTTGTTTTTTGTAAGTGTTGATAAAGATTTGTGTCACGTGATCAGTCAAATTGCAGCCTTCGCTATTAGAAAATCTAATTTTATCATAATGCGATATTATTGCAAATGCATTGAATTGTTCAGCCCTAAGCATATGTACTAATTGTTGGTCAGCAGCCTGTGATTAAAAGTTTATTTTAATTAGGTATAAAAATATGTCTTTTTTTTATGCCAGAGTCTTAAGTTTCAAACTAATCTAAATGTACCAATAAACATTTTGTAACTGCATCTCAGCTTCTGGATTGTGAAGTGCCAAACGATTCCCACTCCTGGGGAAGGAGCGGGGCGTTTACTGTGATAAACATGAGCACAGCAGTTATCTCTGCTGAGATGGTGACGCTAAACTCCAACATGTACGTGGTCAGTGACAGCCAGATGACCGGACTTAACTTCTTTGGGTCAACAACACCAGTTTAGCTTCCCTTTTCTGTGCTCTCGGAATGAGTTCACAACTCCTCTCACAACCCAGTTGACTTATAAATGGGTTTATTCCCTGCTTTTTTGGAGCAAAAATATTCTAACTTAATAATAAAATATGCTCCTGATGCATATATTTACGGTGATGGATTGAACCTCAGAGTTTTATTTAGATTTACAGCAGACTGACTGGATTTTTTTTTCTTGTTTTGTTTGCAGCAAGATGAAAAATCAGGCAAAGAGGTGATTCTGGATGATTCAGAGTGTCCGCTGCAGATCTTCAGAGACTGGCCTGCAGACAGAGGTAAAACACACTTTCACTTACTGCCTACTTTTAATGTTTACTGTACAATGTTTGCTGACACTTTGTATTTTTTTCATGGTGTCTACTGACCCCTTCTGGTGCCATTTCGTCATTACAATTTACTTTGACTGGTAGTTTTGTACAAAATCAGAGAAAAGTTGGACATTAAATGCAGCTTTTTAATTTTTTTATTTCAGTGTAGACAACCTTTTGAGCCTTGGTTTAATTTCTTGTTGCTTTCATCACAACTGGACGGCTCTAAAAACATAAATGTCCCCTCGATTATTCTGAGTGACAGCTGACTATCAGATCGCAGCATTTTTAATGCAAACTTACACACAGTCTGTTTCACAACTGGTGAACATGCAAAACACACACTGATGTCTCCCTAAGACATTTTATTCAAACTTGAACAAATTTCATGTTTGTCAAAAAAAAAAGAATCCCTCCATCTTACGCTCTCTTATGCAGCTGTTGCGATCCGAGACAAGCAAATTACTGTACAATTAAATCTTTTTTTTCCCCCTAAACATGTTAAGCTCATCTTCAGTGTATGTCTATTGATGTAGACGCATAAAGTCAAAGCTTTTGTGGTCTGGCCATGAACTTGAAGCTGCTTGTTAATATTTTTGCAGAATTTAACATAAAAGACGGTACACGTTTTTATTTCTATGTTAGGGAAATTGCCCGAGTTTGAACGCTTGTTTTGTACAGAATCACTGTGTTTATTCTGAATTCCTCAGAATTTAAAAGCATGAGATCATATTTAATGTGTGTTTAATGAAACCTCACATCTGTATTAGAACAAGCTTCAAAGAACCAGAGCATTCGCTCTGAACTGCGCTCTCATGCAGCAGAAAATGATCTCAGTTTGATCACAGAAACACATTGTTAGAGATCATTTTAGATTCTGCACAACTCGCAACAAACGTGCACGTTTTCTAAAGATTAAAGCTCTTCCACATTTAATTTATTGTCCCAGATGGTTGAAAAAGACGTGAATAACTGGTGTTTAGAAGGAGAGTATCTGTCTGACATGTCACCAGAGCTGCTCTGCCTTTTATTGTTCTGGTTATTAGTGTTAAATGGTTCATCATCAAAGCTTTTCTAAAATAAACTAAATGGAACTTCTTTTTGTTAAAGAGCTTGAATTGGCTCACTTTAAACAACAAACGGGGTGTGTCTTTATTTGGAGTACCTGACTGTACATATACCGTTTGTTGGTTTCTACTCCTTGTGTGGTGCAGTTTTAAAATCGCCTCTCCTCTTTGTGTTTCAGGATCGATGGTGTTCCAGCTGAAGAAGAGACCACCCGACTACCAGGGCAGGAAAGGAAGGAAGGTGGACGACAAAGGGCTCAGAGGGAAGGACGGCTTGCTGCCTCCTGAGAAGCTGCCTTATCTGGTGGAGCTTAGTCCTGGTAGAGTTACAACACTCACTTTGAGCATCTTCAGATGTTTGTTGATGTCATTGCACATTTTGGCCAGCAGATGGAGCTGTAGCTGTGGGGAACTGTAGATTTAAAGTTCATTGAAGGGTCCTGCATACTCCGTCTGAAGCGGCGAAATTGGCTCTCATCGACGTAATTGCGCGACGAACATTGCGTCATTTTGTTCTCAGAGCAGCTTCGCCCTCTTCTCACAGACGTAGGTGCCAAGTGTGTGATTGTGGGCGTGTTCGTCAATTCACAACTGTGCTCGTACATTCAGCGCCTGACTCTTCAAACGCACTAAATTAGTCAAATGGACAAGAACTCCTGGATGGAGACATCGTGTCTGGAGGGAGTCCGTCTGCTGAAAAGTGTGGCGCTCTCCTCACGATAGATTTGTGGCCAAATGGCGGCTGCGGGGACGGAGTGGAGACTGGTGGGAAGACTGCGTGCAGCGACGTGCACTGTTCATCTTCAGAAGGAGTGTGCTGAGCCCTGGAGTCTT
The DNA here is from genome assembly GCA_038048925.1 of Garcialebias charrua. Lineage (NCBI taxonomy): Eukaryota > Metazoa > Chordata > Actinopteri > Cyprinodontiformes > Rivulidae > Garcialebias > Garcialebias charrua. The sequence goes on along the minus strand of JBBPBX010005197.1, from coordinate 29,123 downwards.
TTTGCATTAATAGTCCCAGCTCACATCGCACGTGTTTTATTTTCTAATATTGAAGCATTTGCTGCTAAAATCTACACCAGGGGTGAAAATTTACTACAGTCTGTAAGATCTGGCTGCATTCACCTGCAGATAAAGTTTTCTACTTGTCTTTATCACCTTTTTTGTGTCTGGATTATTAAATTCCTCATAGCAGATGTGTTTTTATCAACAAACCCACAAAAACATACCATTAATCAATGCACCATTGTTGATTAGGCTATTGCAAATATGTTTTTGTAGTCTAGTTTTTGGGTCAGCGCTATGCGTTTTATTAGTAACAGACACTTTTGACAGTTCTAAACTGTAAAACAGTTTCTGAGCAGATTATCTGAAGTTGTAGAGGGGAAATCTCACATTATTGTAATTTTTTTGCTCGTGAAGTTGAATATTTCTACTTGCATGTTTCTGTGAAATGTTGAATTATTCAAGATCAGAATGTATTTGGGTCTTATATCCTTATGGTGTAGTGGCAGGGCTTTTGACTTGGGGCCCGAAGGACGCGGGTTCGCGCACCGGCCACTACACACCTTGGGGTGTCTATGAGTGCACATCTAATTCTCCAGCTCCCCGGGCGCTTTCTGGCTGCTCACTGCACCACCTGGTGGTGGTTGGGTTAAATGCAGAGACGAATTTCGTTTGTGTATGGGAAACATACACAGATGACAGACAAGACATTATTATTATTATTATTATACGCCTTTCCCCAACTGAATTTACTGGTTAGAAGTTTGTTTGTGGTATCAGAGCAGCAGAATCAAGGATGATTATTTTTATTCTTCTTAAAGATCAGGTAAGTTGGAATAAAAAGTAAACTCTGGTTATCCCAAAGTAATTTATTTTTGTTTGGGAAATCCTCCCTCAGGGCATTTTCCCGAGTCTCGTCACACATCCTGCCTCTAACAGCTCGTTTCTGCTACTGATCCCTCTCTCTGTGCCTTTTTGCCCCTCGTCCTCTCACATCATTAACACGTCAGACCTGATGGTGACCCTGACACTCCTCACCAAAACATGGTGCTGGAATTGGACTGGGTCGACCAGTGGGCCTGACTCGAAGCAACACTAACTCCTTCACGCTCACTGTGACACTGGTTTTGGACAACAGCCAAGATGGAGATTTATTTTGGTGGTTCTACTAACGAATGGTTGCAGGGGCTTACGAGTGTGTGTGAATGAGTAATTATTTTACTTCATTAGTTCACCATTTGCTGTTCAGGCCTAAAATAAAATTATTTTACAATGTTCTGGCCCCTATTTCAGTCAAACTTTCTACAGTGTTTACTGCTAATGGCAATACTGTACTGTACTGTACTGTAGTTTTTACTTTGTTTATAAAACTGCCTACACTTGTGTTATAGATCTGATGCACTCATGGACAATAATGAAGGATCTCTGAATCAGTAATCTACTTTACTGCTGGGTGAAATTAATCAGAATTGGCTTTAACTGAACTGTATTTAGTTTGACTGAAATGGTTCATTGGAAAATGATTAAACATATTTTTCCTCAGACTTTACATAAAGTAACTTTTGTTGTTAATCGTCTGTAAACAGATTAAACTGTTGTGAATAAAAATATGAGTAACCATACATGATACAGCCAGATATGTAATGGGTGCTTTCCTGGTATATACAACTTACAATACACAATCGGTACAATCACATGTGTACTTTGTATGTACTAAGTATATACCTTATAAGTCCAGGTATGTCCCTGTTACTTATGGTTGTCTATATGGAAAGAAGAGAGTATTTATGGTTTGAAACACATACTGCATTACAATACTGTACTTACCTGGGAAGTACTTGGTATGTAAAGTGTAAATACTCTTGTAATTAAACATTACGTAGCAGGCATGCACCTTATAGGTACTAGGTATGTATCTTGTTATGGGGTACATACCTGCTATTTATTAGTTACTTACAGAGTACACATTGGTTCTTTGTTGGTTACT
>JBBPBX010005197.1:0-11017 GCA_038048925.1 Garcialebias charrua | reverse complement strand
CAAGAAATTGTATGAATTTGACCAAAAAAAAAAAAAACCTGTATTAATTATTCTTATAAAGCGAGGCCTTTTAAGAATCTCGTCTTTTTCTTAAAAACACCTTTCTGCTGTTTTAATCATAAATGAAAAGTATGACACCCAAGGGCACCCAATCGTGTGGCTCATATTGCCTCATCCTTTTAACAAATATGTTTCACAGCCCTATTAAAAGGGGTCTTCATCTGTCCTGTCAAAAGCCAGTCTAGCAGGGTTTTTTAGTTTAATTACACTACCCAATTAAAAAGAAAAAAGGAAAAAACATACTCCGCTGCATTCTGATCCGCCTCTCCTTGGGTTTGAGTGGATATGACATTTACAAGGCTCGCCTTTCAAGCAGACAATGGCGTGATTGATGAGGTGCAGACGCTATGAAGGAGGCGATCGCCATGTGGAAGCAGTGCTTAGTGCACTTTGATTTATTTATCATCTGTTTCTAAGGCAAGGCCTGCTGTTTCAGGTCTGCACTCTGCTAGGTGAGGCTGTAGGTAGACTGTCGCCATAATCAGGGCTCGGAAAGTGAAGTGACATCATTTAACACAAAAGGTAAACCCCATGGGACTCAGAGTTGCAGCGTCTTAAGAAGTCTCCAAATTTGTTGTCCTTATTTTGTGCTGATGTTGAGTTTGCCAAACAATCCCGTTATTGACACTGGCATGCTGTGGTCAAGCAGCAGGGGCCTCTTGTTAGCTGACTCTCGTTGTTTGGAGTGGAGAGAATATTATTTTACCCAGTAAAGAAATAACTGGAGTCCATCTACAAATAAATGTGTATGAGTAAAAAACTAAATAATAGCTTTTCTAGTATTTAAATGGCTTTTATATCAAAAACATTAGAAGTCTTCCAAAAATTACTGTAATTTTTGCTGTATAAGTCATAAATCAGCATGCCTGTGACTTAAACAGTGAAGCGACGTATTTACGTTTTTTAACACAGTTTTTGGCTGAGATCTGATGATTTCATTCATTCTGACATGGAAAATATTTTACACTACCATTTTCAGCCACTAGAGGTTCCTCGAGTAATGTGGCAAGCCAATTGTCTCATTAATAGGTAAAGTGGCTATTAATGAGACACTTGGCTTGCCATACTAAGCCACCTTCATCTCGCTCTGGAACTCCTGGACCAAACATCAGATCAGCTGCATTTCACCGCACCGACCAGACGAAATGCAGCCGATTTGACCGTCAAAGTGCATTTAATAAGAAAAAGTTCAACTGAGACACAACTTTGCTATAGTTTTGAGTAAACAAATAATTGTTTTCAAGTGTTAATTTTGTTAAGTTCTTCTTAAAATCCTCCTATGCACACTTCTATGGCCTCCATTTAGCAGCCGATTGATTTTTGGCACAACACCGGCCCACGTTTCTGGGTTGTCAGCGGTGACACAGAATTTATGCGACATACGGAGAAGCAACTTATTTATGTATTTTCCCACTTTAGACATTTTTGGACTGGTGCAACTTATACGGCGGTGCAACGTGTAGGGCGGAAAGTACGGTAGTTAAAATTGTGTGTGCATTTTTCTTTTGTCCCCACAATTATACTCAAGAGGAAAGTAAGACAAGAAGATATTGTGCTAAAAGAGATTTTTTTTTATTTATGGAGCCAAACCATTCTGAAATCTTCTGATTTTTCTTCTCACAAATTCAGGGCTCTTTATCAAGTTTCAAAACTCACTTTTCTATAAGAGATGGTAACGTCTTGATTGGAACATCTTGAAGAGCGCAGCTGCATTGAAAGTCAGTGAGGCGTGCCGTCTCTCTGCTGCAGCAGCACCAACCTCATCAGAATCCACTGATGAACTTAGCCTCTGACATCTCTCTTGTCTTCACACTTGTACAGCGATGGAGTCAGAATAATTCAAAGCAGTATTTCATTTTGCAGCACGTATATAGCCTGGTGCGGGTTAACAAACACTTAACCGCTCACCCCGGCTCCTGGCGTATCCATAGTGATGCCTCTCACCCGCTTTTAGTTTGAAAAGCAATTATAAAAAGTCACACTTTTGAGAAAAATTTATGACCCGGAAAACAAAATCTGATTTTCGGTTCATAAATTAAAAACAATCTTTTTTTGGGTTCTTTTATAGTAAAACTTTTTATGAGAATGGTAGGAAAGGATTATATGAGAGTTAATTAAAGTGATAACAAACCTGCAAGTGAACTTTTTTTTTTCAAGGACGAATGAAAGAATGAAGGAACATCACAGCATCATCTTCTTCATCCCAAGTCAGACTGAGCAGAAATGGGTGGCACTGTTAACTCAGCACGATGATGGGCGGCCCTTTGGGAGGCAGCAAGGGTTAGCCACCTTTGTTGTTTATGCGCTGCCTCCCTGCCAGCCTCTTCCATACACAGACTGAAGGGGGGAGTCAGGAGACAGATGCTTAACGACTCCCTCAAGGCCAAGGCTCCAGCCCTTATCTCATCCCCAGTTTGTGCAGGTTGCCATAGTAACTGACCTAAGCACTTGAGAGGATGAGTAACAGTACAGTGTATATTTGCCCACAAGCTAAAAGGAGAATTTATTGAACACATATACTGTACCAATCAAAGGCTGACGTAATGTTGGGTCAACGTGTTTATAGTGGTTGTGTCTTTCATGAATGCTATTTGAACAATTAATTGGAAATCTGCTTTATTTGCCTCAGTCGATAATCAAAGTAAAGAAAATTGATTCATCCATTAAAATAATATTAGTTGTGTATCAGTCAGGCAGGTTCACTATTAATAAATAATGTATTTTTAAGTGAAAACTGTTGTCCATTCTGCGATTCACAAACCATTAATTATGATACTACGTTTACATTTGTATATTTTTAAGATTATGCTAAAGAATTGTTAAGATTCTCTGAAGTGTAGGTCTGTGAAAATATTATGAGCAATATCTTACCTGTAGTAGATAGCTTTTTTGGATTACTTCAATTTGGCGAAATGGAGTTTAATCCTGAACTGAATTGAATCTGAATTCTGTTTCTCTCTTTGTGTCCCTGTGATAAACTGGTGACCTGTCCAGGGTGTCCCCTGTCTCCCACACAGTGACCGCTGGACATGGACCCCGTGACCCCCGTGACCTGAAAAGAAAGAAGTGGGTGAAGATAATAGATGAATGGATTGTTGTTCTAGCAGAATCATATTAATGCTGGAAGTGCATGTCTACTCTACTTGTACTCATACATCCTTTTCTTTCTTTAAATTATATTAAACCAAATAAAATTTTATTTATAAAGCACATTTCATACACTGATGTGTAACAAGAAGTATTTTACACCAAATAAAGGCACAACAAAATATAAAAGACTAAGGACACAATACAAGCTCATTTAAAACTTTTTAAAAGGATTAATCAAGGATGAGTGTAACATGGAGGGACTGAAGGAATTGAGGACATGCAGTTGTACCACACTTGTTAACCTGTGGACAAGGATCTCATTTTAACAAGTGTCCTTTTATGTGCTAGTTTTTCGATGTTCAAACAGAATGATGCTCACAAACTGCAACACTTCACAAACTCTAACGCCAGACTTTGCAATAGTTTGTGTACCATAATAAAGCCTAAAATGTAAGGTTTCTGTTTGTAAACTACTCAGTAATCTTTAGACAAAAATCCTGTATAACTCAAGAGTCTACAGCTATGTCAGGTAGGGGTTGAACAAGTACATAATTTTTAAACTCGACATTAACATACTAATACTCGAGTAGAGCTCAAGTAGTTGATGATGTCATAGGATCTCAAGATGCAAAAAATAATTAACCAATTAAAACCGCAACAACAACAAAAAGTAATTTATTATTTACAAAAAAAGACCAACAAAACATTGGGAGCATATATTAGGCTCCTACCATTTATCTTACAGCAAATAAGTCACAGGAAACCCAAAACTGTTAGTTATTATTAAGCTGCAAAAGTGGAAAAAAATGTGTGGCACGTGAAAAACGAAACAAAAAACAGTGGGGCGGTTGACCACCCCGCACCACCGCCTGTGGTGCTGGGCATTAGGTTTAGTTTTAGAGATTAATAGGTTACCGGTAATAGGTTTTTATAGGTTTAGAGATTCATATTTTTTGCCTTTTATTTGTGAAACAAGGTCAGAGGAAGCTGGTTCTGGTTCAGTCATTGGACCCGGTGTTACACCACATTCTGTGGTGGGTACGATAATTACAGCCAGTTATGAATCTTAGTGCACCTTGATAGACACCATCCAACATCTGCAGGGTGCTTGTAGGAGCGTTCATGTAGATTTTGATTTGATTTGATGTTTATTCATTCATTTTAAAAGAACAATACAAGACAGTTTCATCAGATACAAGAATACAAGTAGGATAAAATGAAGGGAGCAGAAAGAAGATGAAATCTTATTATATCTGCCCCTTATTTCACAGTTTGTTCAACCAATGATAACCTTCAAACTACATCACAAAATGAATAATTCTACTTAATTTTACTAACTGTAATACACAAACTACATCACAAAATGAATAATTCTACTTAATTTATCTAGCTGTAATACACAAACTACATCACAAAATGAATAATTCTACTTAATGTTTCTAACTGTAATACACAACTACAGTACATCATTCTAACTGTAATACACAAACTACATCAGAAAATGAGTAATTCAACTTAGTTTTTCTAACTGTTAACAGTTCATACTGTAAAGGATTTAGGGGGGGTCAGTATTAAGCTGACCTCTTTACCTTAATTAATTTACTTATTCAGATTGAATAGTAATTTCACGGATTCTTTTCTTTTTCAGTTTACCCAATATTTCTGTGATCTTTATGATGGATAAATAAATAAAGCCATTAAGTGACAGAGAACGTTGACTTAGTTTGGTATGTCAAAGACACTACCATTTATTTAAAATAAATCAACTAAATTAACACCATTACACTTGATTGACATGATTTCACTTTCTTGCAATTTAACACGTCAGCACATTTAAATTGCAACACAACAGACATAAATACAGGATGTCATTATACTTAGTCTGTGGCTCTTTAGCTTAAATATAGTTACCAGATAGATTGAGAGGGATAAGGAGAGGTTGGAGAGGTTAAGAGAGGAAGTTATTGATCTTGAGTTTAACCAGATGACACTTTCCATCCGACTTCTGCTAAATCCAGGTACGTTTGTAAACAGCTCTTTACCTTGAAGACGACTAGTCTTATAAGGAGATGGTACCAGCCTTTCAGGCGTACAGAATCGTTGCAGGTCCAGTACGTCCGAACCGGTTCTCGTTTACGTTTCAACGTCTCCTGGGATCCGCGTCGATCATCAGAAAAGCGTCAGCTCCTGGTTGGCTTCAAGATAACTTATTCCAGGAAGGAATAAACAAAGTTTTGAGCTTACGCTCGTTCGAAGTGGACTCATAACAACATGTTATTAGTCCTTAACTGGATGACGTGTCCTTAGCGCGTGACTGAGTTCATCCAGCTCTTTGGGACGACCTCACATCTTGAAGTTCCCAGCAGACTTCGTCTATTCCAGCTTAGCTTAGAACTTTAAGACAGAACTCTGAGACTTGTGTCTTTCCCATTGGTTCAAAAGAAACAGTCGAGCAGTTCACTTGTTATCACGATTCAAGGTGAAATTCAGCAGAGGGAAATTGTTTAGGAAAAGTATCTGAGGGAGAAGACTTTCAGACGCTAGTTAGAGTTTTAGCTGAAACTCAACAAAAACAACTTCTGTGTAAGTCAGTTTGACCTTTTATCTGAACTTTGACACCTTTTCATTTGTAGAAATGACACAGTGATGTTTCACATTACAGAATAACAGCATAAAAGCACACATCATGAAAATGACAAAATGTTATTCTTTTGATTACATTAGAATAAAATTAAAGAAGCCAATAGTCTCTTTTGGTGACTATGTTCTCAGATTACAACTAATGGAATAATTTGTAGTAAATGTCTTGCTTTACTGAGAGGTCAGTAAAGGTCATCTCTGGAACAGTTCAAGTATCAGAGCGGGCACGGTCATGCCCACTACAATACAACACTGCCCCCTACGGTTACAAGATACGGTGGTCACAGAATAGGGTTTAACACCGGTTCGCAACGCGCTCCACACAGGAAGTTGATTCATTTTTTGTTCTGTGACTGCAACGTGATGACGTCACTACGAATACTCGACGTGAAATAAAAAAACTTGATAGAGGTCAAAGTAATCTATGTGTCGATTAGCCGAGTAGTCTATTGAAGCCCTAATGTCAGGTACAGCTATTCAGGTCTCTCTTGTAAATGAGTCCCTGAGGCTCAATGGGACTAACCTGTATAAATAAAGTTTGAATGTCTTAGCTGTGCTTCAAATTAGACAAAATAAACCTAAAATAGGAAGAGGCCTATCGTTTTTAGCATCAGATGTTCATACAATAAGTTTGGAATAGGTGAGGTGAGGACGTTCATTTGTCTGCAGTAAGTTCTCAGTAACTTCTGACCCAGATGCTCGTAGATCCCATGTGTTCAGCTGCTCCAATATCAAGCACCGAAAAGTGTCTTTACTGAGACACTGATTCGATTATTGCAATAGGCTCGCAGCATTCCTACCCTTACGACCACATTTATTGACCTTACGTTGCTCCGCCCACATTGCCCTGTCTGGTTTTCGTGCTTTTAAAGGAGCATTCCTGTTGAAGCATCCCAATCATTGACAGGTGAGCAAAAATGTAAAAAAATAAAAAAAAAAATAAAAATCAAAGTTTTGAAACATTCAGCTGTCAGATTACAACAGTCAGCTTGTTTAACAATGAGCCCAACTGATCTGTAATTATGATGTGCAGTTGTGATGATCAGTGTTTTCAGTCTGTTTTAGTCACCAAACACTTTAAACTAAATGAAATGCCCCAGCATGTTAGAAGACAGTGGATGAACCAGAACCAAAGCACATCCCTTCATCCATACGCCTCCATGACGTCCTCCTGACAGAAACCTCGCAGCTCAGAAACATTTAAAAAAAAGTTCATCAATCTGTTAGTTTCCCATTAACAAAATGAACAAACATTAAAACAATAGTTTGTTTTAGTGGATTAATTCAATGTAAAGATTTTACTGAGACTCTTTCTGTTTTTGTTGTTTCTTGGTGGTCATGAATGAACGAAGCTCTACAGCAGGGCTGTTCAATTGGCAGTCTGGGGGCCAAATGCAATCTGTTTCCATAGTTTATCCCTCCCATGGATAATTGTTACATCAATGTTTTGAAAGTTGTATAACTGGTGGTTAACGTTTTGAGGACTTTGTCTGAACCGTACAATTTGTCTAATTTACGAGTAACAAAACTAACATTTAAATAAATAAATAAATATTTCCACCCAACAAAGTTCAGTCAGGTCCTCTGGATGGTTTCTTTGAACATTGCGTCCTCCATCCAAAGAACTTCATCAGTCCGAGGAGCAACAACAAACTCGGTCCACAAGAAGCACACTCACATTGTGGACCAACCAGTTGGATGGTGATAAGATGGTTTCTGGAGTCCACCCTCTCCCCTGTTGACTCCTCTAAGGCAGCTATGGCCAGAGCGGTTCAAAACATCAAAGTCCATGCTCCAGAAACCATCTTATCACCACCAAACTGATTGGCCCACTATGAGAGTGTGCTGCTTGTGAGACTGAGTTTGTTGTGGCTCCTCGGACTGATGAAGGATGAAACATTAAAAGAAACCTTCCAGAGGACCTGACTGAACTTTGTTGGATTTTTTTTACCTCAGTTATTGAGCATGCACTCTGATGTTTCCACACAACGTATTGAGACCGAGGCTAGCTCCTGAAAGACCTGCACAATTTCTGTTATATTGTATTTTTACTGGTTTTAGTAAATAATAAAATCTGTATTTTTTTAATTATTATTTCTTCTTGCAGCTGCTCCCTTTTCAGGGGTCGCCACAGTGAAGTCACACAAAGACTTGGTAATTATTTTTACACTAGATGCCTTTCCTGACGCAACCACAGACCACCGAGCTACCACAGCCCTCTGTGTGGAGCAGAGAGTGTCCGGTGGAGCAGATGGTCTTGCTCAAGGGCCCAGAGTGGGGCAAATGAGGGTGGGGGCAGGTGTGGGTCCTTCACCTGTCTCACCAACATTTTTGATGCTGTCGGTACTGGGAGTTGAACTGGCGATCTTCCTATCAAAGACCCACCTTCTCTAACCTCTGCCCCACCACGCCCACAAAGAATAAAATCAGTATAATAGGTGGAAAAAATATTAGCGCAAAAAAAAAAGGAAGAATTTGTCCAGATGACCTGACTGAAAATTGTTGGATTGTATACCTGGATTATTGAGCATGGACTTTGTTGGTTTTGAACCAGTTTGACATGACTGTCGACGAGGAAGAGGGCCGGCACCGGAGGAGGGGGCGTGCAATAGAGACCATCTTAGCACCAACATAACTGGTTTGTTCCACTTTGGAGTAAGCTGTTGGGGGAAGAATCAGTTTTGTGTTGTGTGATTTCTTGACTGATGAAGCCTTCTGGATGGAAGGTGAAACGTTTCAGCACAAAAAAAAAGAAACTGTTCAGATGACCTGACTGAAAATAGTTGGATTGGCTCATATAATTGAAATTTTGTTAAAGAGAAAAAGCTGTTACAGTCTTAAGGGAACTGAGATTTTTGCAAAACCACAGTACAAAGCTAATAATAATAATAATAATAATAATAAACTTTATTTGTATAGCACCTTCCTACAATGCCTTGCATTGATCAAGGTGCTTAACAGGACAGAAAATATAAAAACTGGTACAATAAATCAGTGAAAATAGAATAAAAACAACAGCAATAAAAGGAGGCAATGGAAATAAAAATGCTACATACTAAAATACCAAAGTAATAAAAGTTACACACTGAAAGCTTTTTTGAACAAGTGGGTCTTCAGTCTGGTTTTGAACAGAGTCAGATCAGAGGTGGCACGCAGCTCAAGGGGGAGACAAAGCTAGTTTAAAGGGACGATTTATTTCAATACGGGGAGTTGAAATGTGGAACGGTTTGGGAAATGATGTTAAAAATGCAAAATCAGTGCTTATGTTTAAAAAAATGATCAAGACTAAATTACTAACAAAATACTAAAATTTTCAGTTTAAATGTTTAATTGTACTAGAAATTTGTAGATCTGTGATGAGTTACTCTTTTTGCTCTGTTACTCATAGATAATTATTGTTTGAATTGATTTGAATTGTTTTTGTTTTTGAAAAAAGGGGCAGATATAATAAGATTTCTTCTTCTTTCTGCCACCTTTCATTTTATGTTTTCTTTTCGTATGATAAGTGAAATGGTTTTATATTTTTATTTGTGTGTGTGTGGGTTCTTTGTCAGCAGAGGTGTCCATTGTGTGCTGTAGTCACATACTGGGACTAAAAGAACAAACTAAACTAACAAGGACTGCTTGCTCAGTACTAGTTGCACCAGCATGTGCACCGCAGTGATCAGACAGGTGTTTTGACATCTCCCTCTCTCCTCTCACAGAAACATCTGGCACGGCTGCCAGGCTTAATTGTAACAATATTTTGCAGGCTGTCAGTAACCTGGACACTAACAAGCAAAACAAAATTAGAATAATGATGCAAGTAAAGCCTTTTACTGTTGGCCCACGCAGAATATTTCTGGAAGCTATAAAATGCATTTGACTTGTAATTATCTATATCTTGTTTGGACTTCCCTAAGCACGATGAATTATCTGGGTAATATTGGATCATTGCTGGTATTACAGAGCAGCAGGTGTCCAGATTTTTCTTCCCCCACCCCCACACAAAGTGCCTTTGTAAAACAGTTGAATCAACAGCAACCTGTTCCGTTCAGCTAAAGGCAGATGTTTTGTTTTTCTGTTCTTCTTCTTCTGCAGAAAAGCTCAGTGTAGTCACTTTTTATTACAGCCTTAAAGCTTTAGAGCTGGAATCGGCTATTGTACCACTAAACTGAGGAGCAGCTTATGAAGTCCTCGTTGAACCATTTCATACATTTTTTGTGTGTGCACATACAAATTTGTAGTCATGACTATAAAAACAATATCTCCTTTCGACACCTGCAGATTAAATGCTCATGTCTGACTATCTGACTCATCACCTGCCTTTCAAATCGGTGGTGATCACATCATTGGCTATGTCATTATAAAAACAATATCTCCTTTCGACACCTGCAGATTAAATGCTCATGTCTGACTATCTGACTCATCACCTGCCTTTCAAATCGGTGGTGATCACATCATTGGCTATGTCATTAGTATATGAGTGTTTGCTTGCCTGTTATGAAAATATCTGACAGACTGTTCAAGATATTTGCTTAAGCATTGGCATCAACCTAACAGACCTGTCTGTTAGCAAGTTATACCATGAACCAATGGAAGAATAAAAAAACTCATGTTGGCCACCAGCTGTAAACCCAAAAATTTATACAGCTCAGTCAGTTTTACTGAGAGTGAGATGAAATGTGGTGGCAGCACGATGGATCAGTGGTTAGCACTGTTGCCTCACAGAAAGAAAGTCCTGGGTTCAGTCACTGGTTGGACACGGGGTCTTTCTGTGTGGAGTTTACATGTTCTTCTCGTGCTTGCGTGGGTTTTCTCCATAGTTTCCTTCCACGGACATTAGTCTCTGTATAAAAACCTGCATGTTAGGCTGCCTTCAGGTCCAGGCCTCCCTTGCAGAGAGATCTGTGATCTCAATGGGATTTGCCTGGTTAAATAAAGGTTAATAAATAAATAGTAGTAGCCCCATCAGATACTCTGAGTGCTAAGAGATAGAGGTCCTATTTTAAATGTCTGTCATGCGACCTGTGCAAGGTGAAACACATTCCTACAAAGAATGTTTGTTTCATTGAATTGGGTTTTTATGATTTTATTTCTTCTTTTGGTTGATCACCTCTTCAAGGTTTGCCATGGCGAGCAAACTTGCATGAAGATTTTGCAGTTGTTTTAAGTTAGATGCCCTTCCTAACACAACCACAGCTGAACAGGACCCAGAGTGGACCAGATGAGGGTGAAGGTGATGTGG
>JBBPBX010005196.1:44696-73045 GCA_038048925.1 Garcialebias charrua | reverse complement strand
GGGCTCGGTGGGAAGGCAGGGCTGATCAGCAACCTGCTGTCTTATCTCCAAGTTGTAAAATAAATAGTGCAGTAAAAATAACCGTGTCTTGTCTTTAAGAAAAAATATTTCTGAGCAAAACTTGTTTGTTTTCATTTGTCCACGTGCAAAATGTAGAACAAGACAAAATACGTCAGGATGGGGAGGGGACCGAACACAGGACGGTCCCACAAAGCCTCAGCTCCAGGAAAATGTTTGGGTCTGGTGAGCAAAACTTTTTCTGCCCAAGACCTTTACACACAGTTGTGGTGTCACTTCAACCGGGTTCTTTTCTGAGAACAAAGCTAACAAAATATATTAAAACACATTATAACATTTCACATCCTTTCATAATAATAATAATAATAATAGCAAATAATAACAATCATAATTCATGTTTTATTAATTTCATAATCAAACAAAACAAGGGGGACTGTAGGATGTGTTCCAACTATAGGGGGATCACACTCTTAAGCCTCCCTGGTAAGGTCTATTCAGGGGTTCTGGAGAGGAGGGTCCGTCGGATAGTCGAACCTCGGATTCAGGAGGAGCAGTGTGGTTTTCGTCCTGGTCGTGGAACACTGGACCAGCTCTACACCCTCAGCAGGGTCCTGGAGGGTGCGTGGGAGTTTGCCCAACCAGTTTACATGTGCTTTGTGGACTTGGAGAAGGCATTCGACCGCGTCCCTCGGGGGGTTCTGTGGGGGGTACTCCGGGAGTATGGGGTACCAGGCCCTTTGATAAGGGCTGTTAGGTCCCTGTACGACCGGTGTCAGAGCTTGGTCCGCATTGCCGGCAGTAAGTCAGGCTCGTTTCCAGTGAGAGTTGGACTCCGCCAAGGTTGCCCTTTGTCACCGATTCTGTTCATAACTTTTATGGACAGAATTTCTAGGCGCAGCCAAGGTGTTGAGAGGATCCATTTTGGTGGCCTTAGAATCGCTTCTCTGTTTTTTGCAGATGATGTGGTCCTATTGGCTTCATCAGATCGTGATCTACAGCTTTCGCTGGAGCGGTTTGCAGCCGAGTGTGATGCGGCCGGGATGAGGATCAGTTCCTCCAAATCCGAGGCCATGGTCTTGAGCCGGAAAAGGGTAGCATGCCCTCTCCGGGTCGGGGAGGAGGTCCTGCCCCAAGTGGAGGAGTTTAAGTATCTCGGGGTCTTGTTCACGAATGAGGGAAAACTGGAGCGTGAGATCGATAGGCGGATAGGTGCAGCATCCGCAGTGAAGCGGGCGCTGTACCGGTCTGTCGTGGTGAAGAGAGAGCTGAGTCAAAAGGCAAAGCTCTCAATTTACCGATCGATCTACGTTCCCACCCTCATCTATGGTCATGAGCTTTGGGTTATGACCGAAAGAACGAGATCTCGGATACAAGCGGCTGAAATGAGTTTTCTCCGCAGGGTGGCTGGACTCTCCCTTAGAGATAGGGTGAGAAGCTCAGTCATCCGGGAGGGACTCGGAGTAGAGCCGCTGCTTCTCCACATCGAGAGGAGCCAGTTGAGGTGGCTCGGGCATCTGGTTAGGATGCCTCCTGGACGCCTCCCTGGTGAGGTGTTCCGGGCATGTCCCACCGGGAGGAGACCCAGAGGAAGACCCAGGACACGCTGGAGGGACTATGTTTCTCGGCTGGCCTGGGAACGCCTTGGGATTCCCCCAGAGGAGCTGCTCCAAGTGGCTGGGGAGAGGGAAGTCTGGGCCTCCCTACTTAGGCTGCTACCCCCGCGACCCGACCCCGGATAAGCGGAAGAAAATGGATGGATGGATGGACAAAACAAAAGTTTATAAATGTGTTTTTTCTATATTTAAAAGCTTAAAAGAAATGTGTAAGTATTTATCAAACTATAGCTGATTAAGAGTTGTAGGACAGTGAACATGATTTATCAGACATTATTCAGATTAAGTAACTTTAAAGGCAACAAATCCAGTTTTTTTTAAAGATAACTTAACAGAGGTCATGATCAGGAAAACATTTCTTCATGCTACATCTGTCTGCCTCTTATCAGAGACAGTGAGTGACAGGTGTGTGTTTACAGTGGTGCTCATCATGAGTCACAGGCAGCATTTCTAAACTGGTTTACATCAAAATCGAGGCATTTTGTCCGTTTAACAAAAGTCCCAAATTACTTTTCGGCTTTAGAAAACAATTAATTTTATTCAATATTCTTGCTTGACTGCAAGTCAAAGCCTAGGCTGTAAAGTTTTCTTTAAAAACGTTTGTTTATAAGTAAAACGCTTTTAAAAAATCAGCCCTGTTAAATCAAATGAAACAGTGCAGTTTAAATGTATAATAATAATAATAATAATAATGAATTAAATTTATAACGCACTTTGCGTTAGTGAAAATCTCAAAGTGCTACACACATTCATACACCGGTAGCGGCAGACTACCATGCAAGGTGCTTTCCAGTCCTACCGGGAGCAACTCATATGTATCCATGTATATGGATAAAGAATTTCAATCTGGAGTGTGACCTCTCAGCTAGCTTCTACATCTGTTTGTGTAGTTTAATTCAGTCTGAGACATGTGATGTGAGTCACTATTATTAGACTTTTTTTTGTGCTGCTGTATCTATGTGAGACTAAAGTCAAAGACATTGGTGTCAATTTAAAGATAAACAGAACTTACTCAACTTTATGAACTTGTTTAATAAAACTTGAAGGTCTAGCATATCATGAACATATTTTGTGATTTTCATGTCAGAGCTTAACTACACACTAAAAACACCAACGTTCATTCTCAACAACCTTGGTATAAAATCCAACGATGTTCAGTCAGGTCATCTGGCATGTTTCTTTTTTGATGAGACGTTTCGCCCACCATCCAGAGGACTTCTTCGATGTGAGGAGCCACCAAATAAACTGATTCCCACTAACAGCACATGCCATAGTGGGGAAAAAAAAGTTTGCTGGTGCTAAGATGGCCTCCGGGGCCCGCCCTCTCCCCCGTCAACTCTTCTGAGACAGTCATGTTCAAAACACCAAAGTACACATTAAAAACTGGCTTAAACAACCCAGTTTGTAATGCAGCATTGCGTCAACTCTGGACAAAACCAACCTGAGAAAGTTGTAATTCAGCAAGGTTGGGCAAGCATACTGAGTTCCGTTTTCTACACAAAATAGGGTTAAAATGACTAATTTTCAAAATTAAAGCAACTAAAATTTGGAGTTTAAAAGAACAAGCCCAAATCTGGGTTATTGGATAATTATCGTTTTTGCTGGTGCTATAGCTGGAACTAGCAGCTATTATCATAGAACCAACTAACTTTGTTTTAACAACAAACTAATTCTCTTGTGATAACTAAAGTATTTTAACAAAGCCAACCAGGCAAACATCTTCTTGCAAATAATATTTTACCATGTTATTTTTTATTTGTTACATCCTAAAGCATATGTCCAGTCAAGTCCATTTTGGTCAACCTTTGGCTTAAAATGGTTGACTGACATGACATCAAGGGACATCATGGCTCATCTCCCGCCAACCTTTTGACCCAATATTTGGTGAAACCAGCCAAACCTGTGACCAACTGCTTTAACCAAGCAGCTGAGGTATTAAAATAAACCTAGCCTGGTTAAAACCAGACCCATGTCCTTCACTTTGCTTCGTACTAGGGTCTGGGACTTCTCCCATAGACAACGATTTCTCCGGTAGATTTTTGACCGGACCAATCAGAGAACAGAAGGCGGAGTTTTGAACGACGTCGACTGACGTCGTCAGTTAAAATGGCTGCCGCCACGAAGGAATTTTCAAGAAAACAAGGTAAAAAACTATTATTTCTTTGCTGAGAAAAAATATATTTCTTAGCTGACATTATATCAGAAGTGTTCCTGAGCTTAACAGTTCCTAAATCAATTCACGAAATGGTCAAATCTGCTGGATTTAAATTGTTTCGGTTNNNNTAAGCTCAGGAACACTTCTGATATAACGTCAGCTAAGAAATATATTTTTTCTCAGCAAAGAAATAATAGTTTTTTACCTTGTTTTCTTGAAAATTCCTTCGTGGCGGCAGCCATTTTAACTGACGACGTCAGTCGACGTCGTTCAAAACTCCGCCTTCTGTTCTCTGATTGGTCCGGTCAAAAATCTACCGGAGAAACCGTTGTCTATGGGAGAAGTCCTAGCCTGGTTAAAACCAGACCCTTGTCCTTCACTTCGCTTTGGACTAGGAAGGAATTTTCACGAAAACAAGGTAAAAAACTATTATTTCTTTGCTGAAAAAAAAAAAAATTCTTAGCTGCCGTTATATCAGAAGTGTTCCTGAGAAGTCCCAGACCCTAGTACAAAGCGAAGTGAAGGGTCTGGTTTTAACCAGGCTAGGTTGGGTCAGGTCCAGGACAGAAACCCAGACATCCCTCTCCCCAGCAACACTTTCCAGCTTGTTCTAGGGGGGCTGAGGTGTTCCCAGGCCAGAGAAGATGCACCACCCCTCCAACAAGGTCTGGGTCTTCTCCAGAGGCTCCTTCCAGTGGGACGTGCCTGGAAAACCTCTAACGGGAGGGACCAGGAGGCGTCCTAATCAGATGAACTTAAACAACTCTTTTTGACGTGGAGGCACAGTCGCTCTACTCCGAGCGCCTACCTGGATGATGGAACTCTTCACCCCATTTCTAAAGGCTGAGCCCCCACAACCCCGCAATGGAGACTCATTTGTATCTGGGGTTTCGTTTCTCCTGTTTCCTGTCTGGGCTCTGCAGCGAAGAGGAAGAGAAACAAAAGTGTTGACGTCTGAGCTGAACAAAACAAAACCCCGTCAGAGGAAGAGACACACTGAGAGGACACACTGAGAGGACACACTGAGAGGACACACAGAGACACACTGAGAAGCTCTGCCACAGCTCTGGATCAGCCTGAGCATGAAGCTGCTCCTCTTTTGCACAGTGACGGTCATCGTGACCTGCGGGTCAGCTGATCAGTCAGTCAGCACACCTGCACCAGGTAGGAACTTCAAGCCGGGACTTGTTCTCAGTGATCAGCTCAGTTCGTGTTTCTTTGGTTTCAGTTGAAATTGGAGCATTTGTCTGTCAGCGGCTGCATTTTTTATCGTTTTATTGTCAATAAATCCCTGAAACACGACCGAGCTGACGAGTCGAGTCGAGCAGAGATTTGTAGAAGTTCACTTCAAAACAGCAAAGAAAGATCCACAAAAATGTGGGGCTGGAAGAACTGGTGACTGGAGTGGGCGGAGCTTGGATTGTTGTTAGTTTAAAAAAAAAGTATTTTCATTGTCTATTTAGCATGCATCAGGGTATTGTCTATTTACATTTAAAAAAGGAGCCACACGAAGACAGAAGATTTTTAACCCAGTTTACATGAGAGGGCAGATGGTCATGAAACAGATGTTACAGATGTTCAGAGTCACATGTTTAGAGCCTCGTCATGAGAATCTGCACCTGACGCAGGAAGTGTTTTTATAACGCTCCTCCTCCAGCCTGCGTCAGCTGACTGCGTGTCCTCTTTGTCCTCATCACATGGTTCAACATTAACATTAGCAGTGATGAACATCCATGAACCTTCACCTGAATTCTCCTGACACTTGTTTAAACCCTTCATGGCCCAAATGCTCAGTTGAATGCTTCAGCTAAACATTCAGCTGCTTGTTGCAGCTTAATGTTCAGCTTCATGTTTCAGCTAAATGTTCGGCTGTGTGTTTCAGGTAAATGTTCAGCTGAGTGTTTCAGCTAAATGTTCAGCTGCATGTTTCAGGTAAATGTTCAACTGAGTGTTTCAGCTCCACATGGTGGCGCTGTTCTAAATAATATTTAAAAAAACGCTGTGGTCTTCCTTTGAATTTTAAAGGTGCAGTCTGCAGTTTCTGTAGAACGCAGCACTTAGAAAAATTTTCAACAGGCAAAGCATTCTGATCCCTCCCCCTCAGAGCCATATATGGCTCTGCTCCCCCTTGCTCTGCTGAAATTCAAATTCAAGCTCTGTTTTTATTGGCTGGTTACAAACTCTGTTTTTATTGGCTGGTTAACGGCGGGTCACTGTGGCTTTTTAGAAATGCTTTTAGTAACACCTGGAGAAGCAAGGGGACTATAGTTTTTTCAGAGATTACTTTGTCTAACATCAGTCTGTCAGGAGATAGTGACAGAGTGAAGAAATATGTTAAAAATATATTTTTTAGAAAACTTACAGACTGCACTACAGAAACTGCAGACTGCACCTTTAACTCCCAATAAACAGATTTTTTTTAAATTAAATTAAAATTAGAAATAATTAATTTCTGCTAAAATGGTAAGAGCTAAATGACAGCTAACATTTGTTGAGAAAGCTGAAACTGAGACATTAAAATTAAAACAATCAGAACAAAAATGACTGAAAGCAAAACAAATGTAAAGTGATCTACTAGTTAAAAGCTAAAATGTACAAAACAGTATAGCTCTGATTAGTAAAACAGTAGCTAAAAGTTAATAACTACAGAAAAAGAGCTAATAGCTAAAATTGTGTGAATACACCGTGCTGAATGACTTTGCTGAAAAATGTTAAATTTGTTAAAATTCAACAATTAAAAGCTGAAACAAGAAGAAAATAAGCTAAAATCAACAACACAGTAACCAAACGCTAAAGTTCTCAAAGCAGTAGCTTAAAGCTAACACCAAAAAAGAGTAGATAATAACTAAAACCAACAAGAGCAATTAAAATCTATATCAGATCAGTAGCTTAAATCTAAAATAAAAAAGCAGTGGCTAAAAGCTAAAACTAGCAACAGCAGCTGGAAGTTTGAATAATCAGAACGTTAGCTTAAAGCTAAAGGTTTTGTTGGTACAGTTATGATTATGTTTTTGGTGCTTAAAACAGCAACAAAAACTAAAATAAATAAAACTAAAAGCTAAAAGCTGCACATAAAAAGTAGCTAAATGCTAAAATTTAAGCATGTATGCTAAAGTTCATTTCAAGGAACACCAGATTTTTTAAGGCTTGTAAGAAATTTTAACGTATTTCTATGAAAAAAAAATATCGTAACTAAAGTAAAATATTTCAAAAAGTATAAAAAAATGACAAAAAACAAAAATCACAGCCGTAACGCCCTGAACAAGCTGAAATGTTTGATACCTGAATGGTTAAATACTGTATTTGTATAGGTTTGCTGAAGTGTTAGGATCCAAACAGTGTACAGAAGAAACTCTAAACAAGATAAAAGTTCATATTGTTTATCTTTTAGCTTCTTTTTTTTTTACATGATAAAGACAAGAATTGTCCGTTTCGGCTGCAGGCGAGTTAAAAGTGGTGGAACGTCAAACACAAAGACACGTCCAGGAGACGGCGCAGACGCATCTTTGGCCTTTAGCTGCTGCTAAATAACATTTAGCTCATGCACATGTTCGGCTGTGTCGTACTGAGCGTGCTCTTTTGTTTCGGTCCTCAGGGGGACAAGATTTAACGGGGAAAATGTTCACTTTGACTCGCTACTACGGAGGACTGGTCCTCTACTCACCTTATCAGCTGGGGAGCACCACCCGAATCCCATATCGAACCACCACCCGGGCCACCACCCCTCGACCAACCACCCGACCCTCCACCACCACCCGACCAACCACCCGACACCCCACTACCACCCGACCAACCACCCGACACCCCACTACCACCCGACCAACCACCCGACCCTCCACCACCACCCGACCAACCACCCGACCCTCCACCACCACCCGACCAACCACCCGACCCCCATATCGAACCACCACCCCTCCATGGACCACAGCTTCTCCCGCCAGAGGTAAGAACCTTCACCTGAACTCTGGGTCTTTGTTTGTTTTGATGCTGCACAAAACTTTTTGTTTCTTGTTGTAACTTACTGGTCAGAATTTTCCCCAGACACAAACAAACAAACAAACAAACAAACAAACACATTTTCAAGCACCAAACATCTCAGTCATAAGTAAGCTCCATTGTTTGTTGTTGATCTTGTGTTGCGACCGGACAACAAACAGTTCATCTCTTTGTTCATACAGTAACTGTTAACCCTCCTGCTGCCCTCGGGTCAAGACCCGGGTCTTGACCCGAGGGCAGCAGGAGGGTTAACAGTTTGGAGATTTGCTTGAGTCAAAAGGTCAAAATAAAAATCTTCGTCGTGTAATTCAAACTGTTCACCAAGAGGAGGCAGAGTGATTATAAAACATTACAAATTTGAATTTTCTTATTTTTTATGATTTTTTAATGATCTTTTTGAGAGCTCTGAATTTATTTTAATCAGATTATCCAACTTAATTAATACGTTATAAATATAATGTGGCAATGCTGGGTTCCTCGTCACTGACAGTTTCTTGCAGCTCCTGAGTGGCCGGACAGTGCCCAGTCAGCTGATCGCAGCTGTGCCCAGTCAGCTGATTGCAGCTGTGCCCAGTCAGCTGATCGCAGCTGTGCCAAGTCAGCTGATCGCAGCTGTGCCAAGTCAGCTGATCGCAGCTGTGCCAAGTCAGCTGATCGCAGCTGTGCCAAGTCAGCTGATCGCAGCTGTGCCAAGTCAGCTGATCGCAGCTGTGCCAAGTCAGCTGATCGCAGCTGTGCCAAGTCAGCTGATCGCAGCTGTGCCAAGTCAGCTGATCGCAGCTGTGCCAAGTCAGCTGATCGCAGCTGTGCCAAGTCAGCTGATCGCAGCTGTGCCAAGTCAGCTGATCGCAGCTGTGCCAAGTCAGCTGATCGCAGCTGTGCCAAGTCAGCTGATCGCAGCTGTGCCAAGTCAGCTGATCGCAGCTGTGCCAAGTCAGCTGATCGCAGCTGTGCCAAGTCAGCTGATCGCAGCTGTGCCAAGTCAGCTGATCGCAGCTGTGCCAAGTCAGCTGATCGCAGCTGTGCCAAGTCAGCTGATCGCAGCTGTGCCAAGTCAGCTGATCGCAGCTGTGCCAAGTCAGCTGATCGCAGCTGTGCCAAGTCAGCTGATCGCAGCTGTGCCAAGTCAGCTGATCGCAGCTGTGCCAAGTCAGCTGATCGCAGCTGTGCCAAGTCAGCTGATCGCAGCTGTGCCAAGTCAGCTGATCGCAGCTGTGCCAAGTCAGCTGATCGCAGCTGTGCCAAGTCAGCTGATCGCAGCTGTGCCAAGTCAGCTGATCGCAGCTGTGCCAAGTCAGCTGATCGCAGCTGTGCCAAGTCAGCTGATCGCAGCTGTGCCTAGTCAGCTGATCGCAGCTGTGCCAAGTCAGCTGATCGCAGCTGTGCCAAGTCAGCTGATCGCAGCTGTGCCAAGTCAGCTGATCGCAGCTGTGCCAAGTCAGCTGATCGCAGCTGTGCCAAGTCAGCTGATCGCAGCTGTGCCAAGTCAGCTGATCGCAGCTGTGCCAAGTCAGCTGATCGCAGCTGTGCCAAGTCAGCTGATCGCAGCTGTGCCTAGTCAGCTGATCGCAGCTGTGCCAAGTCAGCTGATCGCAGCTGTGCCAAGTCAGCTGATCGCAGCTGTGCCAAGTCAGCTGATCGCAGCTGTGCCTAGTCAGCTGATCGCAGCTGTGCCAAGTCAGCTGATCGCAGCTGTGCCAAGTCAGCTGATCGCAGCTGTGCCAAGTCAGCTGATCGCAGCTGTGCCTAGTCAGCTGATCGCAGCTGTGCCAAGTCAGCTGATCGCAGCTGTGCCTAGTCAGCTGATCGCAGCTGTTCCAAGTCAGCTGATCGCAGCTGTGCCTAGTCAGCTGATCACAGCTGTGCCAAGTCAACTGATCACAGCTGTGCCAAGTCAGCTGATCACAGCTGTGCCAAGTCATCTGATCGCAGCTGTGCCAAGTCATCTGATCGCAGCTGTGCCAAGTCATCTGATCGCAGCTGTGCCAAGTAATCTGATCGCAGCTGTGCCAAGTCATCTGATCGCAGCTGTGCCAAGTCATCTGATCGCAGCTGTGCCAAGTCATCTGATCGCAGCTGTGCCAAGTCAGCTGATCGCAGCTGTGCCAAGTCATCTGATCGCAGCTGTGCCAAGTCATCTGATCGCAGCTGTGCCAAGTCAGCTGATCGCAGCTGTGCCAAGTCAGCTGATCGCAGCTGTGCCAAGTCAGCTGATCGCAGCTGTGCCAAGTCAGCTGATCGCAGCTGTGCCAAGTCAGCTGATCGCAGCTGTGCCAAGTCAGCTGATCGCAGCTGTGCCAAGTCAGCTGATCGCAGCTGTGCCAAGTCAGCTGATCGCAGCTGTGCCAAGTCAGCTGATCGCAGCTGTGCCAAGTCAGCTGATCGCAGCTGTGCCAAGTCAGCTGATCGCAGCTGTGCCAAGTCAGCTGATCGCAGCTGTGCCAAGTCAGCTGATCGCAGCTGTGCCAAGTCAGCTGATCGCAGCTGTGCCAAGTCAGCTGATCGCAGCTGTGCCAAGTCAGCTGATCGCAGCTGTGCCAAGTCAGCTGATCGCAGCTGTGCCAAGTCATCTGATCGCAGCTGTGCCTAGTCATCTGATCGCAGCTGTGCCAAGTCAGCTGATCGCAGCTGTGCCAAGTCAGCTGATCGCAGCTGTGCCAAGTCAGCTGATCGCAGCTGTGCCAAGTCAGCTGATCGCAGCTGTGCCAAGTCAGCTGATCGCAGCTGTGCCAAGTCATCTGATCGCAGCTGTGCCAAGTCATCTGATCGCAGCTGT
Source organism: Garcialebias charrua (assembly GCA_038048925.1). Taxonomy (NCBI): domain Eukaryota; kingdom Metazoa; phylum Chordata; class Actinopteri; order Cyprinodontiformes; family Rivulidae; genus Garcialebias; species Garcialebias charrua. The sequence continues at coordinate 62,487 of JBBPBX010005196.1, read as the reverse complement.
GCCAAGTCATCTGATCGCAGCTGTGCCAAGTCAGCTGATCGCAGCTGTGCCAAGTCATCTGATCGCAGCTGTGCCAAGTCAGCTGATCGCAGCTGTGCCAAGTCAGCTGATCGCAGCTGTGCCAAGTCAGCTGATCGCAGCTGTGCCAAGTCAGCTGATCGCAGCTGTGCCAAGTCAGCTGATCGCAGCTGTGCCAAGTCAGCTGATCGCAGCTGTGCCAAGTCAGCTGATCGCAGCTGTGCCAAGTCAGCTGATCGCAGCTGTGCCAAGTCAGCTGATCGCAGCTGTGCCAAGTCAGCTGATCGCAGCTGTGCCAAGTCAGCTGATCGCAGCTGTGCCAAGTCAGCTGATCGCAGCTGTGCCAAGTCAGCTGATCGCAGCTGTGCCAAGTCAGCTGATCGCAGCTGTGCCAAGTCAGCTGATCGCAGCTGTGCCAAGTCAGCTGATCGCAGCTGTGCCAAGTCAGCTGATCGCAGCTGTGCCAAGTCAGCTGATCGCAGCTGTGCCAAGTCAGCTGATCGCAGCTGTGCCAAGTCAGCTGATCGCAGCTGTGCCAAGTCAGCTGATCGCAGCTGTGCCAAGTCAGCTGATCGCAGCTGTGCCAAGTCAGCTGATCGCAGCTGTGCCAAGTCAGCTGATCGCAGCTGTGCCAAGTCAGCTGATCGCAGCTGTGCCAAGTCAGCTGATCGCAGCTGTGCCAAGTCAGCTGATCGCAGCTGTGCCAAGTCAGCTGATCGCAGCTGTGCCAAGTCAGCTGATCGCAGCTGTGCCAAGTCAGCTGATCGCAGCTGTGCCAAGTCAGCTGATCGCAGCTGTGCCAAGTCAGCTGATCGCAGCTGTGCCAAGTCAGCTGATCGCAGCTGTGCCAAGTCAGCTGATCGCAGCTGTGCCTAGTCAGCTGATCGCAGCTGTGCCAAGTCAGCTGATCGCAGCTGTGCCAAGTCAGCTGATCGCAGCTGTGCCAAGTCAGCTGATCGCAGCTGTGCCAAGTCAGCTGATCGCAGCTGTGCCAAGTCAGCTGATCGCAGCTGTGCCAAGTCAGCTGATCGCAGCTGTGCCAAGTCAGCTGATCGCAGCTGTGCCAAGTCAGCTGATCGCAGCTGTGCCAAGTCAGCTGATCGCAGCTGTGCCAAGTCAGCTGATCGCAGCTGTGCCAAGTCAGCTGATCGCAGCTGTGCCAAGTCAGCTGATCGCAGCTGTGCCAAGTCAGCTGATCGCAGCTGTGCCAAGTCAGCTGATCGCAGCTGTGCCAAGTCAGCTGATCGCAGCTGTGCCAAGTCAGCTGATCGCAGCTGTGCCAAGTCAGCTGATCGCAGCTGTGCCAAGTCAGCTGATCGCAGCTGTGCCAAGTCAGCTGATCGCAGCTGTGCCAAGTCAGCTGATCGCAGCTGTGCCAAGTCAGCTGATCGCAGCTGTGCCAAGTCAGCTGATCGCAGCTGTGCCAAGTCAGCTGATCGCAGCTGTGCCAAGTCAGCTGATCGCAGCTGTGCCAAGTCAGCTGATCGCAGCTGTGCCAAGTCAGCTGATCGCAGCTGTGCCAAGTCAGCTGATCGCAGCTGTGCCTAGTCAGCTGATCGCAGCTGTGCCAAGTCAGCTGATCGCAGCTGTGCCAAGTCAGCTGATCGCAGCTGTGCCAAGTCAGCTGATCGCAGCTGTGCCTAGTCAGCTGATCGCAGCTGTGCCAAGTCAGCTGATCGCAGCTGTGCCTAGTCAGCTGATCGCAGCTGTTCCAAGTCAGCTGATCGCAGCTGTGCCTAGTCAGCTGATCACAGCTGTGCCAAGTCAACTGATCACAGCTGTGCCAAGTCAGCTGATCACAGCTGTGCCAAGTCATCTGATCGCAGCTGTGCCAAGTCATCTGATCGCAGCTGTGCCAAGTCATCTGATCGCAGCTGTGCCAAGTCATCTGATCGCAGCTGTGCCAAGTCATCTGATCGCAGCTGTGCCAAGTCATCTGATCGCAGCTGTGCCAAGTCATCTGATCGCAGCTGTGCCAAGTCATCTGATCGCAGCTGTGCCAAGTCATCTGATCGCAGCTGTGCCAAGTCATCTGATCGCAGCTGTGCCAAGTCAGCTGATCGCAGCTGTGCCAAGTCAGCTGATCGCAGCTGTGCCAAGTCAGCTGATCGCAGCTGTGCCAAGTCAGCTGATCGCAGCTGTGCCAAGTCAGCTGATCGCAGCTGTGCCAAGTCAGCTGATCGCAGCTGTGCCAAGTCAGCTGATCGCAGCTGTGCCAAGTCAGCTGATCGCAGCTGTGCCAAGTCAGCTGATCGCAGCTGTGCCAAGTCAGCTGATCGCAGCTGTGCCAAGTCAGCTGATCGCAGCTGTGCCAAGTCAGCTGATCGCAGCTGTGCCAAGTCAGCTGATCGCAGCTGTGCCAAGTCAGCTGATCGCAGCTGTGCCAAGTCAGCTGATCGCAGCTGTGCCAAGTCAGCTGATCGCAGCTGTGCCAAGTCAGCTGATCGCAGCTGTGCCAAGTCAGCTGATCGCAGCTGTGCCAAGTCAGCTGATCGCAGCTGTGCCAAGTCAGCTGATCGCAGCTGTGCCAAGTCAGCTGATCGCAGCTGTGCCAAGTCAGCTGATCGCAGCTGTGCCAAGTCAGCTGATCGCAGCTGTGCCAAGTCAGCTGATCGCAGCTGTGCCAAGTCAGCTGATCGCAGCTGTGCCAAGTCAGCTGATCGCAGCTGTGCCAAGTCAGCTGATCGCAGCTGTGCCAAGTCAGCTGATCGCAGCTGTGCCAAGTCAGCTGATCGCAGCTGTGCCAAGTCAGCTGATCGCAGCTGTGCCAAGTCAGCTGATCGCAGCTGTGCCAAGTCAGCTGATCGCAGCTGTGCCAAGTCAGCTGATCGCAGCTGTGCCAAGTCAGCTGATCGCAGCTGTGCCAAGTCAGCTGATCGCAGCTGTGCCAAGTCAGCTGATCGCAGCTGTGCCAAGTCAGCTGATCGCAGCTGTGCCAAGTCAGCTGATCGCAGCTGTGCCAAGTCAGCTGATCGCAGCTGTGCCAAGTCAGCTGATCGCAGCTGTGCCAAGTCAGCTGATCGCAGCTGTGCCAAGTCAGCTGATCGCAGCTGTGCCAAGTCAGCTGATCGCAGCTGTGCCAAGTCAGCTGATCGCAGCTGTGCCAAGTCAGCTGATCGCAGCTGTGCCAAGTCAGCTGATCGCAGCTGTGCCAAGTCAGCTGATCGCAGCTGTGCCAAGTCAGCTGATCGCAGCTGTGCCAAGTCAGCTGATCGCAGCTGTGCCAAGTCAGCTGATCGCAGCTGTGCCAAGTCAGCTGATCGCAGCTGTGCCAAGTCAGCTGATCGCAGCTGTGCCAAGTCAGCTGATCGCAGCTGTGCCAAGTCAGCTGATCGCAGCTGTGCCAAGTCAGCTGATCGCAGCTGTGCCAAGTCAGCTGATCGCAGCTGTGCCAAGTCAGCTGATCGCAGCTGTGCCAAGTCAGCTGATCGCAGCTGTGCCAAGTCAGCTGATCGCAGCTGTGCCAAGTCAGCTGATCGCAGCTGTGCCAAGTCAGCTGATCGCAGCTGTGCCAAGTCAGCTGATCGCAGCTGTGCCAAGTCAGCTGATCGCAGCTGTGCCAAGTCAGCTGATCGCAGCTGTGCCAAGTCAGCTGATCGCAGCTGTGCCTAGTCAGCTGATCGCAGCTGTGCCAAGTCAGCTGATCGCAGCTGTGCCAAGTCAGCTGATCGCAGCTGTGCCAAGTCAGCTGATCGCAGCTGTGCCAAGTCAGCTGATCGCAGCTGTGCCAAGTCAGCTGATCGCAGCTGTGCCTAGTCAGCTGATCGCAGCTGTGCCAAGTCAGCTGATCGCAGCTGTGCCAAGTCAGCTGATCGCAGCTGTGCCAAGTCAGCTGATCGCAGCTGTGCCAAGTCAGCTGATCGCAGCTGTGCCAAGTCAGCTGATCGCAGCTGTGCCAAGTCAGCTGATCGCAGCTGTGCCAAGTCAGCTGATCGCAGCTGTGCCAAGTCAGCTGATCGCAGCTGTGCCAAGTCAGCTGATCGCAGCTGTGCCAAGTCAGCTGATCGCAGCTGTGCCAAGTCAGCTGATCGCAGCTGTGCCTAGTCAGCTGATCGCAGCTGTGCCAAGTCAGCTGATCGCAGCTGTGCCAAGTCAGCTGATCGCAGCTGTGCCAAGTCAGCTGATCGCAGCTGTGCCAAGTCAGCTGATCGCAGCTGTGCCAAGTCAGCTGATCGCAGCTGTGCCAAGTCAGCTGATCGCAGCTGTGCCAAGTCAGCTGATCGCAGCTGTGCCTAGTCAGCTGATCGCAGCTGTGCCAAGTCAGCTGATCGCAGCTGTGCCAAGTCAGCTGATCGCAGCTGTGCCAAGTCAGCTGATCGCAGCTGTGCCAAGTCAGCTGATCGCAGCTGTGCCAAGTCAGCTGATCGCAGCTGTGCCAAGTCAGCTGATCGCAGCTGTGCCAAGTCAGCTGATCGCAGCTGTGCCAAGTCAGCTGATCGCAGCTGTGCCAAGTCAGCTGATCGCAGCTGTGCCAAGTCAGCTGATCGCAGCTGTGCCAAGTCAGCTGATCGCAGCTGTGCCAAGTCAGCTGATCGCAGCTGTGCCAAGTCAGCTGATCGCAGCTGTGCCAAGTCAGCTGATCGCAGCTGTGCCAAGTCAGCTGATCGCAGCTGTGCCAAGTCAGCTGATCGCAGCTGTGCCAAGTCAGCTGATCGCAGCTGTGCCAAGTCAGCTGATCGCAGCTGTGCCAAGTCAGCTGATCGCAGCTGTGCCTAGTCATCTGATAACAGCGGTCAGATGTTGTTTGGATCAGCAAGACTCTGCTGGAACATTGTCCAGAATCTGGTACAGATTCTAGCCCTAGTGGAGATCCTTGTGGTTGTGATTATACCAACCTTAGATCCCGTTGTGACCCTCGAGTCCTTGTCCGGCCTGGACTCCACCCTCATCTGCCCCACTCTGGGCCCTTGAGCAAGGCCCTCAACCCACACCATCTGCTCCCCCGGGAACCCTAGATATCAGCTCTCTACTCCACACAGAGGGCTGTGGTTGCTCGGTGTTCTGTGGTTGCGTCAGGAAGGGCATCCGGCGTAAAAACAACTGCCAAATCTTTGTGCGACTAGATCGCTGTGGTGACCCCTAACGCAGGGAAAAGCCGAAAGAAAAAAATAATATATATATATACATATATATGTATATATAAAATTAACCTAAACAAATTTAGAAGGCCCAGCTGGTTCTGGTCAGGTTATTTATTTTTAATATTTTGTTATTTTAATTTCTTTATACATTTTTATATTTTTGTATGATTTAGTCTCAGTTGTTATTTACATATTTTTGTGTAATTTGTCTTTTTAAAATCCTTTTTCACGATCATTTCACAGTTTTCTGCTCACTTTCAGTCTTTTTATATATTTTAAACAACAGTTCTTGTTGTTTGGTTGTTTATTTGTATATTTGTGTTCTTTCGGGTCGTCTTGTGACCTGCCCGTCCTGCAGGTTTATCCGTGTGTCTGCGGTACGCCACTGACCAGCAGAGCGTCTCCATCTTCACCCTCAGTCAGTCGTCCAGAAGTAGTCCTCTGAGTCTGAGCATCAGTGGACCGAGCTGGTACCAGCTGACCTTCAACGGATACGACAGCGTCTCTCTGCAGACGAACGTCTTCTGGTCTGACGTGAGGCGGAACATCTGGACCAGCGTGTGCCTCACTGTGGACACCCGGAGCGGCGTGACCCAGATGTTCAGGGACTCCACGATGAGCATCAGGAAAGTGATGCCTTACAGTGTGAGGAGGCCACAAAAAGAACCCCACAAACAGATTTGATTGTTTATTCCAAACTTTTTCTGCTCTTTTCCATTTTCAAAGGAAAAAGACACGAAAAATGTTCGTTTAACTGAAACTTCAAAACAGATGAAAAGTTTCTGGGAAACTGCAGATTTCACAGAAACATGTTAAAGAATAAACTTTTAACTGAGTTCATGAAGTTAAAATCAACAGAAAGAGTAGCTAAAAGCTACATTTATGTACAAAATACTGTATGTAGCTAAAAGTAAAAATGAGCAATAAGTTAAAATTAGCTAAACAATATTTTCCTCTTCGTCTAATTTTTATTACAACTTTTACAATTTATTTCTTCCGTTTTGCTACTTTTAATTTTAACTAATTTGTACTATTTTTAGTATTTAGCTAAAAATGTCTCGCCCAACTAAAAGGAACAAAAGACCAGCTCATAGCATGAACTCCTTTTAGTTTCTATTTAGCTTTTTTTTTTTTTTTTTAGCTTTAAAAAAAAATAGTTTTTTCCTACTTCTAGCTTGTAGTTAGCACTTTTGCTTTCATCTTGACTTGCTATTTTTAACAACTGGGCAGTAATTTGCTCATTTTAGTTCTTAGCTAGTCTTTAGCTACTTTTAGTATCTAGCTGAAAGAACGAAACTAATAGCTAGAAGCTAAAAGTAACAAACAAGGAGCCCACTTATTTTTCTTAACTCATTTTAGCTTTTATCCAACATTTTCTTGCTCTTAATTAGCACCTTCTCATTAGCCTTTTGCTACTTGAACTAATATATTTTCTTGCATTTTAGGTAGCTTTTTCCTACTTTACCTTTTAGCTAGTATTTTGCTACTTTGACTTCTATCAGCTGTTTTATTATTTTTCATCTATTTTCCTACTTTCAGATGCATAGCTAGCATTTTGCTACTTTTGACCAGGGGTTCTTAAACTTTTTGGGTTCAGGGACCCCCCTCATAATGTCAATGTCAATTTTATTTATGTAGCACATAAAAACAACCGAAGCCAACCAAAGTGCTGTACAGTAAAAAAAAAAGAAGAAAAAAAAAGAGTACGGTAAAATGCATCTAGTGCCACTGAAACATAATAAAGTTATCAGTAAATATACAACAACAATAAAATCTGCTCAAAATTTGTTCTCAGACTCTGCGAGGATTAAATGCCAAGTAAACTTTCATGTTTATTAAATATCCATTCATCCATCCATCCATCCAGGGCATCCTCCCCCAGAACATTTTGAATAAAGTAAATGTGATTTCCTGCATTTTGGCATTTTACCAGGTTGTTAAACATCTACGTGCATGTAAAATAATAATTTTTAAAAATAGCAGACCCCCAAGCACTGGCTTGTGGACCCCACAGGGGCCCGGGGACCCCAGTTTGAGAACCACTGCTTTAGAAAACAAGCAATCTCTAAGGTTGTTGTTTTTTAGCTTCAACAGCTGAAGTTCAGCCTCTTCGGCTGTCATTCTGCTGGATTGTCTTCATGTCTAATATTTGATGTGTGTGTGTGTGTGTTTCCAGTACTCCTGGTCAGGTCAGCCTGTGATTGATTTCTTGGGGTTTGAGGGTCAAGTGTCAGACGTCCAGATGTGGGATTATCCTCTCAGCTTTAAGGAAGTTTTTTACTTCATGACCTATTACAGGTAGGACTCTCTGTGTGTGTGTGTGTGTGTGTGTGTGTGTGTGTGTGTGTGTGTGTGTGTGTGTGTGTGTTTCACAGCACTTCACTTCTTCCACATTTTACGTTACAGCCTCATTCCAATCTGTATTAAATTAATCCATTTCCTCAAAGTTCTACACCGTACCTCATTATATCAATGTGAAAAAAGATTTTTTGAGATTTTTGTAAATTTATTAAAAATATGAAACTTGAAATCACATTTATTATTCTCAACTTTTGATTAAGACTTTGTTGCTCCACCTTTGGCAGCAGTTACAGCCTCAGCTCTTTTTGAATAACATGCCACAAGCTCATTAATTAGTTAATAATAATCAATAATTAAGAAATTAAGAAACAAAGTGTGTTTGTGTTTTCAGTCCGCGCCAAGGTTCTGCACTGAGCTGGTCCGACATCAAGTTCTCCGTGTCGGGGAAAACCGTGCTGGAGGACAGCTACGAGCGGCAGATGAAGCAGCCGATGGGCAGGAAGGAGCGAGGACGTCGGCTGAAGTGGGACCAGAGTCCCAAGAAGGATGTGAACACAGAGAGGAGCAGATGGTTCTAATGGAAACAGCCGGGCCTCCGGGTCAGAACAGGATCGTTCCGTCATTAAATCAGAAGATTCAAAAATTACTTTTTCTGTGATGAAAATATTCACATATTCACTCTCCTATTGTTGATTGTTCAAGGAAAATCTACTGTTGCTGTCGTCATCATTCTTTAGTTTGTAGACAGGTCTCTCTTGTAAATGAGTCCTCGAGGCTCAATGAGATTAACCTGCCTAAATAAAGGTTGAATGAATGAAACAGGAATCTGCGGCTAATTAAGAGATTTTTTTCTAATTTTACTAATTATTTCTCCTTTCTGCTAGACAATAAAGAACATGTTAAAGGAACCGTACGGTCAGTCTTTGTGTTGTTTATTCATTTTATTCGTTTTTAAACGAGCGTCTTCAGTCAGGGTGAACATGGCGATGAGTCTGATGTTCACGTCTTTAGCTGTTCATCTAAATGTTCAGCTCATTCAGGCTAAATGCTACGTCTAGCTTTCAGCTATTTTTATTGATTAGCTAGCATTTTGCTACATTTATTATTTAACTAAAAGGAAAAATATCAAATAGCTAGGAGGAAGCTAAAAGTAGCAAAAGTCTAGTCTACATTTAGCTACTTTTAGATAACTTTTTTTCTGCTTTTGGCTGACATTAGCTCCTTTTAGCTTATGGCAATTGCCTTTTGCTATTTTTACCAAATGTTTTGTGCAGTTTGCATTTTTTCTACTCTTAGCTTATAACTAGAATTTTGCTGCGTTGTCTTATCTTTGTTATTTTTAGTTAGTGTTTTGTTGATTTTAGCTTTTGCTAAAAAGAAAAACCAGTTAGCGAGAAGCTAACAGTAGAAAAAGACGAGCCTAACTTTAGTTACTTTTAACAAACTTGTTACTGCTTTCAGCAATTAACTAGTCTTTTGTAACTTTAGCCTGTGTAATTTTGGTTTAGTATTTTTTGTTACTTTTTTCATTTTAGCTTTTAGCTAGTATTTTTCTACCTTGATTTTTCTCCAGCATTTTACTATTTTTAACTATTGGGTAATATTTTACTACTTTTAGATTAAAGCTGCTACAGTATATGTAACTTTTCTAACAATTTTTTAAAACATTTCTTCACTCTGTCACTATCTCCTGACAGACTGATTTTAGACAAGTAATCTCTGAAAAAAACTATAGTCCCCTTGCTTCTCTAAAAGCATTTCTAAAAAGCCACAGTGACCCACCATTAACCAGCCAATAAAAACAGAGCTTCTCACTTCTCACGCTCCTAACCCATGCCCCCGCCTGTCCCAGCCCCAGCGGCCGCGCACGTTCTCATTCAAAGGATTGCAAAGCGATGCAGGACTGTTTTGTATGTGACACAAATGTATTAAATTCCTCTTCTTCATCCCTGATCTGGACTTTTCTTTTGTTTTTTGCCAAAAGTCAAGTGATCGCTTCCTCCTCGCTGACTCCATGACAGAAATCATGAGGAAATGAATGAATTTGTCACGAGCGAATTAAACTCGGGTTCAACGTGGCTGCGTGAGGCTCTGCAGATTTCATGGTGTTCTGGTGTGCTGGACCAGCGCTCCATGTTTTTATTTTATTTTTTAGAACGTTTTATTAACATATAAACACAGAATACGGCAGCGGCTGCGACAGGACATGCAGTGGAGGCGGAGCTACAGCAGTTCAGCCGAGAGCAAGGGGGAGCAGAGCCATATATGGCTCTGAGGGGGAGGGACCAGAAACGTGTCTCTGTTCAAAATTTTTCTGAGTTCTAGCGTGTTCCAGAAATTACATATACAGGTGGTCCCCGACTTACGAGCGCATCAACATACGAGGTTCCGGACTTACGAGCGGACTAACAAACAGTAAAGTTGTACAGAACATACAGAAAATACAGCACTGGTATGTGTTTTTAGATGAAAGTGTGTTAGCTAACAGTTAATAAACTAGTTTCTGAGCATGTTTATGAACTAGTATGTACGTTTGTGTTGAAAAACGAGTGTTCGTAGTAGCGCTAGCATAAATTTTCCGACTTACGACCGAAAATCCGGACTTACGAGCGACACGTGTTTCGTGTTCCGACATACGAGTTTTCGTCTTACAAGCGACTCGTAGGAACGGAACTCGCTCGTAAGTCGGGGACTACCTGTAGCAGCTTTAAGTTAGTGATTTGCATAGTTTTCAGCTGGCATTTAGCTATTTTTGACAACTGGTAGTCTGCTCGAGTCTGAACTGAGGTCTATGGAATCAAATTTAAACAAAAACCCGTCCAGAGTGAAGCAGTAAATGCAAAAACTGGATCTGGATTTTCATTGTACAACATCAAAACTGTCCGTTGCTCGGTGAGGATACGGTCCAGGTTCTGGGTCTGCCTCAAGGTCGTCTCCCAGTAGGACACACAGGAGGCATCTGGACCACCTCAGTCGACTGTTCGATGCAGCGGCTCAAGGCCCCGGCATAGCTCTGCGTTGGGCCGAACGCCGCTCGACGCCGTGCGAACGCCGCGGCACAAGCCTTTGAACGCGGGCGTGAACGCGCCAAGCTAAAATTTTACGACCGCTTACGCGCGCGCGTTGTCTCACAATAAACTGCCCGGCGCCGGACTGTTTTGTATGAGACACAAATGTATTAAATTCCCCTTCTTCATCCCTGATCTGGACTTTTCTTTTGTTTTTTTTGCCAAAAGTCAAGTGATCGCTTCCTCCTCCGTTAACTCCATGACTGAAATGATGAGAAATGAATGAATTTGTCATGAGCGAATTAAACTCATGTCAAACATGTGTTGTGGATTATTGGCATATTGGTAGCAGCTGCTCTGCTTTTTGGGATTGGCGGAGGTTTCTGCTACTGGAAGCAGAGGGAGACTGCCGCGGCGATAAACGCGCTGGCGAGACTTCCTGCTCAACAAGATTCTTTGATCCGGGCTATGACCTCAACGACCCAGCTGTTGTACGAGCTGAACCGCACGTTGGGAGCAGCGGTGGACAGCCGCGGACCTGCGGTGCGTTTTGGGACTCGTTTACAGCCGACCCAGACCCATCAGGGCACAGATGGGAATTTGTAGCTCGGAACCTCACATGATTCGGCGATTTGGACCTGAACAGCACCTGGACTTCAAGGCTGCAGTCAAAAGTACAAAAGTAAAAGTGAGTCTGGCCCCCAAAGTCATGCAGCACCCCGCATAGAGCGACTCCAGTAACGTGGTCATAAGCCTCCTGCAGGCCCATAGACACCCACAGACTGGAGAGTCAACACCCCCAATCATCCCCCGTTTGGAAAACAAAAAATGACAACCAATAAGTTTGTTTTAGTACATCAAAGTTTGAGTTTCCAACCAGGACGTAGTGGTACACCTTAGTCTCTGAAAACTCTCAGTGGTACACTTTGTTTCTCTGAACCTGTCAGTGAGACACCTTTTCTTGAAAACCTTTAAGAGAAGACAATGAACACTGTTTATTCCATTAATTTGAATCCAGGACACAAATTAAATCACCAAGAGACTTTATTTGGTTCTAATTCAAATATAATCAAAGAATAAACTTGTGTTTATTGTATGATTATTGTTATTGTTCAATATTTTGATAATCAAAGACTCTGTCTAAGTCAAGGACAAGTCAACGTGTACTTTTTAGTATTTGTTTAGTGTTATAGACAGTTTAATCAGTTTAAATCATAAAGCTGGCGCCTGTCTCTTGTTCCCTTCTAAACACTTTTTCTAAACAACTTTCTTTGCCTTGACTTATAATAAACTCTTTGACCTCGTCTAAATCTCCTCCTACTTCCTGGTTGTTAACCAATAAGGAAGGAGTGGGGCACAGTAGGTCAAGCCCTCTTTAAAAAGTGTTCACTTCCTTGAACGTTCAGTTCTGCTGGGAAGTTGAGATGAAATGAAACTTTCTCCGTTGGACGTTTGGTCAAACGCCAAAGACCTCGCCATTCAGCTAAGGATTTATGGCACGCTGCTGTAAATCCGATTCGAGCTTAAAGCTCCAAGTTCTTAATAAAAATTCCTTTTGAGGAATATTTTATTTTGAAAACAACCAGGAACTGCCGCTACTTCTGCCATTCAACGCGGACGCAGAAGACGCTGAAAGGTAACGTCTAAGGCTGGTCTGCCGTCTCTTAGTGGAGCATGGACTGATCGTCTCGCAAGGTAAAGAGTCGTCGATGTTACCAGCGTACCTGTGTTTAGCTGAAGAGTCGCATGGAGTGTCATTCTGGTTGAACTCCACTCATTCACCCAATCATAACGACTCCCCCTCCTTCCTTCTTTCCCCCTATTCTCTTATCCATCTTGCCAGTAACTTAAGTTAAAATTGCCTTCAAATATAAGAAATTTACCATCTCATTACTTGTTCTGTTGTTCCTAGAAATTACGTACGTGCGATTTACATCTGTGCTAACTTTTAATTTATAGGAAAATTGATCAACCAATCCAGTGTACATGTTATGATGTAATTTTAATGATTTGTTAATAAATGGCCGCATTATGGGTCAACTATAATTAACGTTTCATTATCACTTCATCTCACTTGGTCACACAATTTATTGTTTAATCCGAAAAAGAAGAGAATCCGTGATTTAATTAATTATAAGGTTGTGTCAGGATAACGCCTGCTCATCTTACATCTAGTAGCACCTAAGTGTCTACTATACAGTACCTTCATCATCTTCATGAACAGTCAGTGGCACCAACTGTCATGGAAGCTACAGTTTCTGGCAAAAATACGTCCGTTATGAATAAAATTTATTCAATTTGTTCAGGATTTGTGCGTAAAAAAATCTAAATATAGCAGCCCCTCATCAACATGGTAATAAACAAATGAACACCAGGAGTCATTCTTAATAATTCTTCTGTTTAGTCAGAAATGTGTTGGTAAAATATTCTCTGTTCTCACACAGCTCGTAGGGCTTTGCATTCAACACATTTACACACAAAACTCAGGATTTAGTTACAGCTCAGGAATCCAACAAATACAAATGTCCAGCTGTTATTCCATCAGGTTTATATGTGAAAAGTAAAAATCTATAAAACACCACGCAGATTAAAATGAATGGATTAAAGTTGAACTGAAAATGTGCAGATGTTTACAGATTTAAAAAATAAAAATAAAGTTTTGTTGCTCTGCGTCAACAAACACGGCCTGAAAAAGCTTTACATTAAAACTGTTGTAGATGTTTAACGTTTGACACAATAAATAAAAAAATACTGTATAGCCAATAAAAGACCAAACTAAGTTCCTATGATCCAGCGTTTTATTTTTCAGCTCAACTGATGAAAACTAAAAATATAATCCACGTTTAACACAAAATGTCCACACAGGTTGTTGTTCATTAACGTCTCCGTTTGTTTTCCACTAAAACGACTTTTTGTTTTTAACATTTAAATGTGATTAAATGCTCGCAGGAAGCAAATTGTTCAGAAGTGGATCTTTGGAGGAACATTTTTTATTTCCAGCAGAAAAACGAAGACGTTCGGTCGAATCAAAGCTCCACAGGGACCAGTCTGTTGCTGGTTGAGCTTCCTACAGCACCAGAACCATTTCACCTGATCAGAGTCTTAACTGGAGTTACTGGGAGAGATCATATCTCTCCAGTTTTAGCTTCTCTCCATTGGCTCCCTGTCAAATCCAGAATAGAATTCAAAATCTTACTTCTAACCTACAAAGCCCTCAACAACCTAGCTCCATCTTATAGTTGAGATCTTATTGTTCCATATTTTCCTAACAGAGCACTTCGCTCTCAGACTGCAGGTTTACTTGTGGTTCCTAGAGTATCCAGCAGCAGAATGGGAGGAAGATCTTTCAGTTCTCAGGCTCCTCTCTTATGGAACCAACTTCCAGTTTCTGTCCATGAGTGACACATTGTCCAGTTTGAAGACTTTTCTTTTGATAAATCCTATAGTTAGGGTTGCCTTGTCATGCTGCTATAGACTACTAGAGGACAAACTGACCTAATTTCCTTAAATGAATTGTTAAAATTGAATACCGGTAGTTTTTATTTGATACTATTTCTATCTTAACATGTGATTCTTGACCTGCCATTGTGTATCTGTTCCTACCAAACCCAGCCAGTCGAAGCAGATGACCGCTTGTCCCGAGCCTGGTTCTGTTAAAGGTTTCTTTCTCATGAGGGAGTTTTTCCTTTCCACTGTCGCCTTTGTGCTTGTTCAAGATGAGAGTTCTGTGATGGAGTTAAACTCAAAGCAGTCTGTTCCTCACATAAATAATTTTAAATAGTTAATTTTTATATATGAATGTTTCTGTTCAGTATCCTGAGACAACTTCTCTTGTGACTTGGTGATATAGAAACAAACTGAATTGAAAAAAAAAACCTCGCTCCCAAGTTGAAGATTTTAATAAACCACCTCCAACTAGTCCAGTTTAGTGGCTCTGCTGCTCCTGTTGGACACTTCTGATCGGATCTATTCCGTTTAGTCCTCATTATAAAAACTTAAATTATCCAAATAATTCAGGATTAATCTGTGCTTTTCTACTGGCAGAAACAGACTTCTGCCATTTTTTTATTTAAATGTTTAGCAGAGTCCAACACGTGATAGAAACATTTTCTATAACTCTGTTTACGTGAAACCAGGGGAGGCGTCAAACCCGTTTTCTGTTGTTCTTCAGTAAAGTTGCTCATGGAAAAAAGTTATTAGGCCGAACGTGGACGTCAGACGGTGCCGTTTGGAGTTTCCTCTGGCAGTGTTCCAGATATATTGATATGAATTCTGAAATGCGGGTACGCGCTCAGCTCAGTGTAAACAAAGCACTTAGCTGAATCTGCTAAAACTACGTGGAAGTTGGAGTTGCGTGACTCGCCTACATCAGGCTGTCGTCTGCACAGGTAAGTAGTGACAGACTGGGACCAGAGTAAGGACTGGTTGGGAGACGTTCTTCTGCACACATTTTATTTCTAAAGAGAAACTGTGGGGGGTAGGTAACCAGGGTTACCCGGGGTTAGGTGACCAGGGTTACCTGGGGTTAGGTGACCAGGGTTACCCGGGGTTAGGGGTCCAGGGTTACCTGGGGTTAGGTGACCAGGGTTACCTGGGGTTAGGTGACCAGGGTTACCCGGGGTTAGGGGTCCAGGGTTACCTGGGGTTAGGGGACCAGGGTTACCTGGGGTTAGGTGACCAGGGTTACCTGGGGTTAGGTGACCAGGGTTACCTGGGGTTAGGGGTGACCAGGGTTACCTGGGGTTAGGGACCAGGGTTACCTGGGGTTAGGGGTCCAGGGTTACCTGGGGTTAGGTGACCAGGGTTACCTGGGGTTAGGTGACCAGGGTTACCTGGGGTTAGGTGACCAGGGTTACCCGGGGTTAGGGGTCCAGGGTTACCTGGGGTTAGGGGTCCAGGGTTACCTGGGGTTAGGTGACCAGGGTTACCTGGGGTTAGGGGTCCAGGGTTACCTGGGGTTAGGGGACCAGGGTTACCTGGGGTTAGGTGACCAGGGTTACCTGGGGTTAGGGGTCCAGGGTTACCTGGGGTTAGGGGTCCAGGGTTACCTGGGGTTAGGTGACCAGGGTTACCTGGGGTTAGGTGACCAGGGTTACCTGGGGTTAGGGGTCCAGGGTTACCTGGGGTTAGGTGACCAGGGTTACCTGGGGTTAGGTGACCAGGGTTACCTGGGGTTAGGTGACCAGGGTTACCTGGGGTTAGGTGACCAGGGTTACCTGGGGTTAGGTGACCAGGGTTACCTGGGGTTAGGTGACCAGGGTTACCCGGGGTTAGGGGTCCAGGGTTACCCGGGGTTAGGTGACCAGAGTTACCCGGGGTTAGGGGTCCAGGGTTACCTGGGGTTAGGGGTCCAGGGTTACCCGGGGTTAGGGGTCCAGGGTTACCTGGGGTTAGGTGACCAGAGTTACCCGGGGTTAGGGGTCCAGGGTTACCCGGGGTTAGGGGACCAAGGTTACCTGGGGTTAGGTGACCAGTGTTACCTGGGGTTAGGGGTCCAGGTAGCCCCGGCACGGTTGTCGGAGTGGACGCTGATTTTCAGATGATGATCAAGGAGTTGCTGGTTTTTTGTTGTGAACCGAGGAGAAGCTCTACTTTGTAAATTTCTTACCAAGAGGCCGCCACCGTTTGAGCAACGGAGCGGGAACGTGGCTCAGCGCTGCTCAGCACGGCCACGAAGAGCTGGCAGAGTCTTCTGACCACCTTTACATTTAACTTCCTTTAGAAGTTTTCTCGGAGCAGGAGTAAAGACACCGTCATTTTTCTACAGCCTCGGATGGCTGCTCCTCAAGCAAAACTACACGTTCAGCATAAACACGTGCACGCCCACAACGTTCTGAACACTGACATACACCCGTACGGTAAATACAACTCTGCAGGGAACTTGTAAACTGAACAGGTTCTCACGGCGCTCGTGAGAACTATTTTCACCTCTCAACTGCATCAATGAGAACAGAGTTCTTGACATCGTCCAACGCATACAGGAGGTGTTCAGTTCTTTATACAGGTTGGTCTCATTGAGCCTCGAGGACTCATTTACAAGAGACCCGAAGGTGTCAGCCTGAAGGCTGCTGTCAAGAATAACTAAAGAAGAGGGTTCCAAAAAATAAAAGTCTAACTTTTCTATCCCAACAGGCTCTTCTGTGGATGTCCCAGTTTTCAGTCTCTGGTCGCTGGCACCCCCTCACATGCTGGGCCTTGAAATATTTAAAAACACGTTAAGCGCTGATAGAACGTAAATAAAGTGGGTTGTCTTTCTCACTTCATGAATGTTTCTGTCTGACCTCCACGACCTTGACATGAGCCCCTTCACTCCGACACAACAGTAAAAGCGAGGTCTGTCGGCACGTTGAGCGATGTGACGTTCACGAACGATCCGAATCTTTTGAATGGCTCTTTAAAAACGAATGACGGGAAAAGAATCCTAGACTGTTGAGAGGTTTTGTTTGTTTCCTCCATGGGAGGACACCAAGTCACAGCTGTTTTGCTTTTCCACTGAGATGAAGACCAGGTAGAGGGGAGGAGCCAGTTTGACCTGGTGAACGTGCACTCAGGAGGAGGGGAGGGTTGAACACTTGATGAGTCACGTAGTACAGCAGCTATACTGTGCAACAATACACAGGCTGAACTGTGTAACCATCAAAAGTGAATGACTCTTTAAAAAGAATAGATTCAAAAGATCCCGCTCCTTTCAAAGAGCCATAAATCCCATCTCTAGGCACATTTTTATAAAAGCAGGCGTCCTAACAAAAACAGGTCAAACTGCTGCACGTGAACTTCTTTAAGGCTCATTTTATAAACAGTTTGTTTTCAACACGAGGCCGACTTTATGTCCATAACCACAAGAAACACGTCTCGTTACTCACGTCTTGTCAGATTTGATCACAGATTCAGTCACCTGCGACACCCATAAGGTCAGTTTCACATAACAAAACATGTCTGAAAAATAAAATCAATCAAAAGTTTACATTTTCAGGCCAGAAGATAAATGTGAGAAGTGAGAGTTTCATACGTCCTGTTTCCACAGCTTATTCTCAAAGCACCACAGAGATTTAGATGTTCCTCCTCAGGAGCTCAACTCATTTGGATAAATGAGTTTTATATTTAGTTATTTGTTGTGTGTCAGTCAAAGTGTTTCAAACAGATGGAAATATCTGTTGCAATAATAACTTTACAAATATAAAAACTGTCAAAGACAGAAATATGAGGCAAAATAAAACAATTGAAATCCTTTTTAAAAGTCAAAATATAACACAAAAAGTTAAAATGATTACATTTTCAACACAAACCTCTTCAGGTTCTGAACTTGTATCTTATTGCTTCTTACACAAGCTTAACTTTTCATAAGAACCTAATTTAAAACCACGATTCTTCCTCTCCTGTTTT
>JBBPBX010005196.1:28703-41617 GCA_038048925.1 Garcialebias charrua | reverse complement strand
GGTTATGTTTAGGCACGAGGGTAAGGGGGTTAGGTTGAGGGTTGGTCCTCTGGGTCAAGTTTAAGGTCAGGTTTAGGAAAACGGTTACATAAGCTGAAAAAAACAAAAACAACACTTCCGGGTTCACGGAAACACGCTGCCTACTCACAGCGATAATAACGCAGATAACGTATACGTATTTTCAAACATGCTAGGAGGTGTATTGGACAGTTTAGCCGATACATATGGGGATGATAACAGTTGATAACGTCCATTGTATGGACTGACAACATCCAAACCCACTGAGTGAAGCTGAGAATTAACAGTAGATAAAATCTCTAATAGTTATAATGTAAAATCTATCATCATCTAAAATAACATACTTAGTAGTTGCTGTGAACTTTTTGTGCAGCCTGATATGTCACTTAAGAAAGTAAAGCTTATATCTTTGGAAAATAACAATTACGGGGTAACATTTATTTTAATTGATCAATCAGTGATTTTTTTCTCAAATTCACACACATTTCGTCTCATGTACAAGTATTTTAAAGTATTATAGAAAGTAAAAAGGCTACCGGTACACTTTATCTGGAACTGAACCAAATGTGTAGGGAAAGAAAACTAAAACATTGGCTGCTTGGACAGATTTTGCAAACATAAGCAACAGCAATATGGCCGACTCATCTGCCAGACCATTGGTTCATCCCTATGCCAGCTCCATCCATGTCTACTGCATCTATGATCTTTTCCAAAAGTTGGGATTCACATAAACACAAGATCATCTTATTTCAAATGTTTATATGAGTTGATGGTGAGGTCATACAAGGGTAGTCTCATCAAAATGGATTCTTCTGACCACCAAGCTGAGTCATGTATTCATGTTATATTGAATATATGGAGGAATCATTTGTGAATGCGTATTGTCTTTGGACTGTGGATAAAATGGAAAATCAGCTGCCTAAAAAGGACCCCCAAGTGTCATGGCTTATATACAAAGACTGGATATAATTTGGTGAAACTGTTGAAATGTGTTTTTTTTTTCTTCCATTAGCTCCTTGTTGGTAAGCAGAGCCTGTTTAGACAGTACTTGACATAGAGCCATATATTAAAATAAAACAAGTCATGCTCTAAAAATATACAATACAATATTTTGGTTCACCTGTGATTAGCTGTGGTGTGAAATTTAAAAAAAGAATTGTAATTTACATTTTGTGTGTTTGAGTGTGTATGGAGTGTGTGAACATGAAGGCATCTGTACTGTCATGCTGTCAAAATGATGTTCCTTTTATTTTAAGGGCGGTAATTACCACTCACCACTTTCAGCCTTCATGTTTCAGATTTTGCTGTCTTCTCTCTGCTTTGATTTTGATCTCTGTATGACACCTGGTTAGAGTGGTCTCAGGGGTGTATTGGCACTTTGTATGCATGTGTGCTCGTGTGTGTGTGTGTGTGTGTGTGTGTGTGTGTGTGTGTGTGTGTGCAATGTTGGCATTGCCCTTTGTCTCTTTGAGGCCATCTGGAGCTGTGCGAGTACACACTATGACATGCCCACACATTTATGGTTGTGACCATCTGAAAACATTATTATACAAACTTTATGATGGATACACCATGCTCCCTGATTTAAGATTGTTGAACCTTTACAAAACAAGATGATACCAATAGTCAAATACATTTTCTAAGCTATAAAAGTAAAAACAAGCCATTACAAACAGTTTTCTGTAAATTAACACTCTAATAGCCATCATGTAGGTGACTATTATCTATATTTCTGTATATTGTGCTGAACAAAACAATAAAAAAAAAAGCTTTCCATAGCATTGAGCATGAACGTTCTTGCTTTGCATTGCACTTTCTTCTGTCCATCCATTCATTTTCCTCTGCTCATCCATGGTCGAGTCCCAGAAGCAACAGGTCCAAGAGGGAAACCCAGACATTCTTCACCCCAGTGACACTAGGTCTTTCTGGAGGGTGTTACCGTGTTGTTAGGCCAGATGATATACGATTACCTTTAGAATCAGTCAGAGATTCTTTATTGTCATTTGCACCACATGTGTTGTGATGGAACAAGCTTATGTACACAGGGTCCCAGTTATATCAAACAATAAAATGTAAAAGAAAAACAGTAATAACATCTAAGATATGAACTATAAAAACATAAACTAAAAATATATTAAGCACTAGTAGCAGAAAAAACATTACTTCGAACAGTCTGTGTGAGCAGATGAGCAAAAATGAACACATCAACATGAAACAAATCAGCTGCAACATTTTATGTGATTTTTTTTCCACAGTGATTATTCTGGTTAGAGATTCATGAGTCTAACAGCTTCAGGGTAGAAGCTGTTCCTCAGTCTAGTAGTGGTTCTACACTTCATGCTCCTGTAGGGGTACAGGGGATGATCAGATTTACTGATCATTCAGTACACCAGATGTAAAATGAGCAGGTTTTATCCTGACACAAATTATCATGAAATATTCACAGGTTCTCTCTTTTTCGGATTAAACAAATGAATTTGTGCGATCAGATAAGATGTAAAATGCATGAAACGATAATTTACATTTGGCACACCAGGAGATGCTGCCATTTATTTAACAAATCATAAATTTACATCATAACATGTACACTGTGATTGATTGATTCAACTTTCATATGTTACTTTAGTACAGATGAAATCACACGTCCGTAATTTCTAGGAACAACAGATTGAATTATGGATCTTAGAATAACTTATATCTGCAGGCATGTTTAACTTAATATTACTGGCAAGGAGATAAAGGAGAAGTTTAGGGAGGATAGGCAGAAAGAGAGGAGGGAGTTATCTTGAAGTGTTTTCAACCAGAAACCTGGCACACTGTTCAGACGGCGTCCGCTTGACCCACATCTGCTAATGAACATCAACTTTTTACCTTGAGAAGATTCTCTGTCCAAGCTCCAGTAAAGTTGGGCCAGCCTTGAATGTGCACGGATCGTCCATCCAGCTACTTTCAGCAGGCTTCCAGCGTGTTCACTTTCAGCTTTCAGCTGAGGTCCGCGTCAACCGAACCGACATAGTGGCACTGGTTCCAGTTTGGTTTTCAAGATAAAATATTCCTCAAAGGAATTTTCATTAAGGCTTGAAGCTGTGATGCTCGAGGCGGACTAATAGCGACGTGCCATAAATCCTTAACTGATGAACAAGTCTTTGACTCATGACTCAGTTCATCCAGCTTTTAGGAGAAAGGTTCATCTTCTCCACTTCTCCAGTAGAACTGAGGGTTCCAGGAAGTTTAGAACTTTTAAAGTGGGCTTGACATCAGCAGAACTCACTCCGCTCATTGGCTCATGTGACGACATTAGGAGTGGTCCAGCCGAGGCCAGAGAAGTCAAGAGAGTTTATTATGAGTCAAGGGAATGAAATTGTTTAGATCAGAAGTGAATAGAAAGACAGCCTAGAGTGGAGCCAGCTTCATGAAACAACTGATTAAACGGTCGCACACTTTCTAAACAAATACTAAAAGTTTAATTTGACATATCATTCGACTTCAGACAGAGTTTTGATTACTGTGTCCACATGTTAAAGAACACACCATTTGAACATTAACAATGACAATTCAACATATTTAAGAAAAACACTGATCATGCAAATAACACAAGGTTATGCTTTGATTATATTTGAATTGGCACAAATTAAAGAGTCTTTGCGATTTAATTTGTATATTTTGATTCAATATTAATGTAATAAAAATAGCAGTGACCATCAGTGATGGTGGGCTCATTCCGGTCATCAGGATGTCGTGGGTCAAAACGCAGGCTGTTCAGTATTCTCCTGGAAAACTTATCGACACCGATGTCATGCCTTAAATGACACAAACATGAAAAATGTGGTTGATATCAAAAACATATTAGCAAATCTGTTTGTAGAAGTGTTTTTTTTTAATGTCCAAAAACTATTCCAGATCTTACAATTGTAGAAAACATTTAAAACCGTACATATGTCATTGCATTTATTTATTATCTAGTGCCACTAGAAAACCACAATAATTAACACAATACAATAAACTACAATTGTACAATGTTGAATAGTTTTTTGACTGGAATAAGACAAAATAAGTGATATTGTATTGTTTCAGTTGTTGGTGAAGTTTGACTGAAAGTCACCTTTCTGTGTACATAATCTCGTTTCATCACATGTACCACATGCAGTGCAAATGACAATAAAGATTCTCTGACTCTGACTTTATCTCCCAGTTGTTCAACATGTGTTGTACCTCTGATTATCTCATTCCTGATCTTATCCATCCTTGTCACTCCTAAGGAGAACCTCAGCATCTTCATTTCTGCTACTTCCAGTTCTTTCTCCTGTCTTTTTGTCAATGACACTGTCTCCAGACCATACAACATAGCTGGTCTCACCACTGTCTTGTAAACTTTTCCTTTGACCTTTGCTGACACCTTTTTGTCACAAATCACTCCTGAAACTTTTCTCCATCCGCTCCATCCTGCCTGGACTCTCTTTTTCACCTCTTTACCACATTCCCCATTTTCCTGGACAGTGGACCCCAAGTACTTGAAGTCCTGCACCTTTGTGACCTCTGCTCCTTGTAGCCTCACTGTTCCACTGGCCTCCCTCTCATTCACACACATGTACTCTGTCTTACTACGGCTGACTTTCATTCCTCTTCTTTCAAGTGCATACCTCCACCTCTCCATCACCAGAGCAAACAAGAAGGGGCTCAGATCCGATCCGATTGATGTAATCCCACCTCCACCTTGAAGCTATCTGTCACTCCTATAGCACATCTCACCACTGTCCTGCTGTCTTCATACATGTCCTGTACCAGTCTAACATACTTTTCTGCCACTCCAGATTTCCTCATAGAATAAATCAAAAAGGCGTTCAATACAAGATCAACTGGACTTTATTTGTAACAGAAGACGTTTCGCTTCTCATCCAAGGAGCTTTATCAATTCAATGAACCAGACTGTGTGCGCGTGGAGTTATAACAGGAGTCATGCACCAACATATGTAAATTTCAAGCTGAGGTAACACATACATGTAAATTGACAGATCACACCTTAACAGTAGGGGATTCCCTTGAAGTCTCTGACAGAAGACACACAACTGTATGTAAATTGACAAAAAACACCTCACAGCCCAACAACAGAGGTTTCTCAACAAAATGTGCAAATTTTGGGCCGAGAGCACAGATGGTTTGAGAGGGGTGTGAAGGAAGCTGTCTGTAGCCGTTTTCGCATTGGCCAGCCCTCAATGGCCCGGGGCTCCCCTGGGTGGCTCTGGGCCACCCGCGTTCATTACGCATTTGCCGCAGAGCCGCCTTGAAGTGGGTGGGCAGTTCTCTGGAAGTGGGTGGGGTGCTCTCTTCACGTGGGTGGAGTGTTCGTGTTTTAAGAGAGGAGACTCCGCTAAAGAAAAATTGTTAGCTGGATATATATATATTAGTGTTTCTGAGTTTAATTTTTGTTAATAACTGATCACAAATCAGCTTATGTTACAACGTAAATAACAACGAAGCGCGGACCCATTTCCGCCTTTCAGCGCGACCTGAATGTCATTAAAATATAACTAACTGTTGCGCGCAGCCAGGGTTTTAAAATATGACTAATAATCTCTAACTCCTTTGCGTATCTAGAATGTCAAGAGTGGTGATTCCTTCATAAGCAACGTGAACTCCAAAAAAAAACAATCCGCCGCTGTGGCTTACGGGGTTAATGCTGTTGTGTCTTAACCAGACGAAGCCGGTTCGCGTCCCACCTGGGACAATGTTTTTTTTTTACGTTTGTCTTTTATTGGAGTAAATAAAAAGGAGTTTGTTTGGTAGATAAAAAGGAGTTTGTTTGGTAAAATGCTTAACAAAACTCCTTTTTATTTACTCCAATAAAAGACAAACGTAAAAAAAAACATTGTCCCAGGTGGGACGCGAACCCGCTTCGTCTGGTTAAGACACAACAGCATTAACGCCGTAAGCCACAGTGGCGGATTGTTTTTTTTAGGAGTTCACGTTGCTTATGAAGGAATCACCACTCTTGACATTCTAGATACGCAAAGGAGTTAGAGATTATTAGTCATATTTTAAAACCCTGGCTGCGCGCAACAGTTAGACAACATTAGTTATATTTTAATGACATTCAAGCCGCGCTGAAAGGCGGAAATGGGTCCGCGCTTCGTTGTTATTTACGTTGTAACATAAGCTGATTTGTGATCAGTTATTAACAAAAATTTAACTCAGAAATACTAATTCAGTTAACAATTGTTTTAGGGGTTTCTGTAGTTAAATATGAATGAAATTCAACCCTCGCGCTGAGGTTGTTTGAATGAGTCCCGCCCCTGCTGCAAACAACGAATCAAATGAGAGCAGTACATGACGTGAAACTGGGTCCGTCAGGGCCGGGCCCGATAGAACCACGGTGAAGATGGTTCCAGAACAAGGGTGGATCCCGGGCGGAAAAGGTAAATGCGAAGACGCCGAACCCGGGTTAGAAGCTGGGAGAGCCGGGGAGGGCTGGCCAATGCGTAAACGGCTTATGTTAAGAGAGAAAAAACCTTCCTTAACAGAGGAGGAGGTCTGAGATTTCAACTTTCCAAGACTTATAACTCAGTTTTGGGGCTGATTCCCAAACGTTTTACACCGGATGGGAGCAGAGGTGTCTTGTCTGTGAATTAGACTAGCAAAGTTTGTTGAGAAACCTCTGTTGTTGGGCTGTGAGGTGTTTTTTGTCAATTTACATACAGTTGTGTGTCTTCTGTCAGAGACTTCAAGGGAACCCCCTACTGTTAAGGTGTGATCTGTCAATTTACATGTATGTGTTACCTCAGCTTGCAATTTACATATGTTGGTGCGTGACTCCTGTTATAACTCCACGCGCACACAGTCTGGTTCATTGAATTGATAAAGCTCCTCGGATGAGAAGCGAAACGTCTTCTGTTACAAATAAAGTCCAGTTGATCTTGTATTGAACGCCTTTTTGATTTATCATGCCCTGGACGACTGAGAATCTTCACCAGCATATCCTCATAGAATACCACACCACCTCTCTTGGCACCCTGTCATATGCTTTTTCTAAATCCACAAACACACAATGGAGTTCTTTCTGACCCTCTCTGTACTTCTCTATCAACATCCTCAAAGCAAAGATGGCATCTGTGGTGCTCTTTCTTGGCATGAAACCATACTGTTGCTCACAGATAGTCACCTCTTGTCTAAGCCTTCCTTCCACAACTCTCTCCCAGATCTTCATTGTGTGGCTCATCAACTTAATTCCCCTGTAGTTGCTACAACTCTGTACATCACCCTTGTTCTTAAAAATGGGAACCAGCACACTTCTCCATTCTTCAGGCATTTTCTCACCCTCAAATATTCCATTAAATATTTGAGTCAAAAACCTCACTGCCATCTCTCCAAGACATTTCCAAACCTCCACTGGTATGTCATCAGGTCCTACTGCCTTCCCCTTCTTCATTCTTTTCAAAGCTTTCCGGACTTCACCCTCACTAATCTTTCCCACTTCCTGGTCCACAGTTTCTATGACCTCTACTCTTCTTTCTCTTTCATTCTCTTCATTCATTAGCTCCTCAAAGTAATCCTTCCATCTTCCCATCACACTCTCCTCACTTGTTAGAACATTCCCATTCCCATCTTTAATAAGCCTAACCTGTTGCACATCCTTTCCAGCCTGATCCCTCTGTCTTGCCAATCGGTACAAGTCCTTCTCGCCCTCTTTAGTGTCCAGTCTCCCATACAACTCATTGTACGCCCTCTGCTTTGCCTTAGCTACTTCCCTCTTTGCTCTATGTCCCATCTCCTTATATTCCTGTCTCCTCTCTTCAGTCCTCTCACTGTCATATTTCTTCTTGGCTAATCTCTTTCTTTGAATGGCGTCCTGCACTTCACTATTCCACCACCAGGTTTCCTTATCTTCCATTCTCTGTCCAGATGACACACCAAGTACCTTCCTACCTGTCTCTCTAATTACTGTTGCTGTAGTAGCCCAGTCACTTGGAAGCTCTTTCTTACCACCCAGAGCCTTTAACAGCTCGTCTCTGAATTTCTCACAACATTCTTCCTTCTTTAGCTTCCACCATTTGGTCTTCTTCTCTGATTTTACTCTTTTTCTCTTCTTCGCAACAACAGTCATTCTACACACAACCATCCGATGCTGTCTGGCCACGCTCTCCCCTGCCACAACCTTACAGTCTCCAATCTCCCTCAGGTTTCCTCTTCTACACAGAATGTAGTCGACCTGTGTACTCCTTCCTCCACTCTTATAGGTCACTCTATGTTCCTCCCTCTTTTGGAAATAGGTATTGACTATAGCCATTTCCATTCTCTTGGCAAAATCCACCACCATCTGTCCTTCCTGGTTTCTTTCCTTGACACCAAACCTACCCATCACTTCCTCATCCCCTCTGTTTCCTTCACCAACATGTCCATTCAGGTCTGCTCCAATCACCACTCTTTCCTCCCTGGGAATACTCTCTATCACTTCATCCAAATCTTTCCAAAATGTATCTTTCTCCTCCCAATCACATCCAACCTGTGGAGCATAACCACTGACTATGTTTAAAATCAGACCTTCTACTTCTACCATCAGGTACATCACCCTATCTGACACTCTCTTCACCTCTACTACATTTTTTGCCAACTCCACCTTCAAGACCACCCCTACTCCATTTCTCTTTCTATCCACACCATGGTAAAACAGTTTGAACCCTGCTCCAATACTGCGAGCCTTGCTGCCCTTCCACTTGGTCTCTTGGACACATAAAACATCTACCTTCCTTCTCTGCATCATGTCAGCCAGCTCTCTACCTTTGCCTGTCATTGTCCCCACATTTAGAGTTGCAACCCTCAGTCCTACATTCTTCACTTTCCTCCTCTCCCTCTGTCTCCTGACATGTTTCCCTCCTCGGGGTCTTCAACTAACAGTAGCACAATTTCTGCCGGCACCCTGTTTGTCAACAGCACCTGTGGCGGACGTTGTTAACCCGGTAATTAGGTAACCCCCCGAATAGAATTGTTCGAGTAGGCAAAATCTAAAAAGTTGTGAGAACAGTGTAGATTACGGTTCTTTAAAGTAGCATTAATCCACACTGGCTCTTAAATGATTGATTTAACAAAGTAAACTGTATGTTGACACAGTTAAATTCCATATTAGTCTTTAAAAAAAGTTTAAATACAAAAACCTCTTTTGGCTGGGAGTGTTCAGAACCAGTACAATGTTTCAACAACGACAAAAGTAGTGATTAAGCAATTAAAAATCAACGTTTCACTGCTTCAACTCACTCTGATCGTCAGATTCCAACATGCAACACACAAAAGATAGGTCTTAGCTTTTTAACCGATAACAAGTTAAATCCTGTGGATTTAAACTGTTGTTATGGTCTTAGCTTTTTAACCAATGTCAAGTTAAATGGCTTTGAATTGTATTCATGGTTATTTCACGTTGTGGGTTTTAGACTTAGCATTTCTAAATTCTAATTGGAGCTGTTTCTTTTAACAACTAATTTAATTTAAACCTGATTTAGTTTATTTACTACCTTGTGCTTGAACAACCTTATTTTCCCATGAAGTCTGTGAGTTTGTGAGATCTTTGTCTTTTGTGGAGTTATTGAACTCTTTGTCTTTGTCATGGGCATAACCTAACATCACCCCTCTGTGGTCATGGGGGACCACGGACACAGGTGAGGATGTCGGTCCATGGGCACAAGTTAGGATACCTTGGAATTGATTTAAATTTCAATAACTATGGGGTACCAATATGTAGGGTATAGGGGATGATCAGATTTACTAATCATACAGTACACCAGATGTAAAAGGAGCAGGTTTTATCCTGACACAAATTATCAATTATTCACGGGTTCTCTCATTTTCAGATTAAACAAATGAATTTCTAGGAGGATAGGAGGAAAGAGAGGAGGGAGTTATTTTGAAGTGTTTTCAACCAGAAACCCGGCACACTCTTCGGACGGCGTCCGCTAGACCCAGATCCGCTAATGAACATCAACATTTTACCCTTGCGAATATTCTCTGTCCAAGCTCCAGTAAAGTTGGGCCAGACTTGAATGTGCACGGATCGTCCATCCAGCTATGTTCAGCAGGCTTCCAGCGTCTTCACTTTCAGCTTTCAGCTGAGGTCTGCGTCAACCGAACCGAGGTAGTGGCACTGGTTCCGGTTTGGCTTTCAGGATAAAATATTCCTCAAAGGAATTTTCATTAAGGCTTAGAGCTGTGATGGTCGAGGCGGACTTGTAGCGACGTGCCATAAATCCTTAACTGATGAACGATTCTTTGACTCATGACTCAGTTCATCCAGCTTTTTGGAGAAAGGTTCATCTTCTCTACTTCTCCAGTAGAACTGAGGGTTACAGCAAGTTTAGAACTTTTAAAGAGGGCTTGACATCAGCAGAACTCACTCCGCTCATTGGCTCATGTGACGACATTAGGAGTGGGCCAGCCGAGGCCAGAGAAGTCAAGAGAGTTTATTATGAGTCAAGGGAATGAAATTGTTTAGATCAGAAGTGAATAGAAAGACAGCCTAGAGTGGAGCCAGCTTCATGAAACAACTGATTAAACGGTCGCACACTTTCTAAACAAATACTAAAAGTTTAATTTGACATATCATTCGACTTCAGACAGAGTTTTGATTACTGTGTCCACATATTAAAGAACACACCATTTGAACATTAACAATGACAATTCAACATATTGAAGAATAACACTGCTCATGCAAATAACCCAAGGTTATGCTTTGATTATATTTGAATTGACACAAATTAAATAATCTTTGTGATTTAATTTGTATCTTTTGATTCAATATTAATGAAATAAAAATAGTGTCCACTCTTCCTTGAAGGTTTCAAAGAAAAGGTGTTTTACTACAGTTTTCAGAGACCAGGTGGTCCACTACACTCCCCAACCTCCTTCCTGAGGGGAGTGGGGCAAAATGTATGTGTTCTGGGTGAGTGGTGTCCATGATGCAGGCGGCCCTCTTCCTGCATCTGGAGGTGTAAATGTCTGTGATGGTGGGAAGACTGACTCTAACAGTTTTCTGTGCAACCTTCACCACTCTCTGAAAAGCTTTTCTTTCTGCAGCTGTGCAGCCTCCATACCACATATTGATGTTGGAGCACAGTATGCTCTCCACTGCACACCTGGAGAAGGAGGTGAGGACTGAGATTCCCAGATCAGCTCATCTCAGCCGCCTGAGTAAGTAGAGTCTCTGATGAGCTTTCTTGATCAGGCTGGAGGTGTTGTTGCCCCAGCTGAGGTTATCGTTCATGTGTACACCCAAGTACTTGTAGCTGGAGATCACTTCTACCGCAGATCCTCTTATGTTCAGGGGGTGTGGTTGTGTATGTTCATTCTGAAGTCCACAATCATCTCCTTTGTCTTCTTTACATTGATGTGAAATTTATTCTCCCTGCACCAGCTCTCCAGGTGTTCCACCTCCTGCCTGTAGCTGGATTCATAATTGTTTGTGATGCATCCCACCACCGTTGTATCATCTGCAAACTTTACAATATGACAGCCTGGATGGGTAGCTGCACAATCATATGTGAGCAGAGTAAACCGGAGTGGGCTCAACACACAGCCCTGAGGGGAGCCAGTGCTGAGGGTTATGGTGGAGGAGGTGAAGTTGTGGACCCTCACAGACTGTGGTCTGTTTGTTAAGAAGTCTAGTACCCATTTGAACATAGAAGGGCTTAGCCTTTAGTTTTTTTGTGAGTTCTGGTTCTGCTAAAGGGTCTCCTTCTAATGGGACATGTCTGGAAAACCTTTTATGAGAGAAATACCAATCATATGTCTGAAATATTTCAGAAGGTGGAGAAGCAGCTTTAGATTGAGATGCCCTCGAGTGTTGAAACTCCTCAGCTAATGTCTAAGGCTGAGCTTGGACATCCAATGGACGAAGCATGTTTCCACCCATTATATATTTTTGGTCATGATCCACACCTTATGACCATAGTTGAGGATTTGGAAAATAGATCCAGCTCAGTCTTAGGACCAACCCTCTTTACAATCTACATAGCTAATGTAGGTCAGAGCATCCCTGATGCATCCTTACATTTCTATGCTGATGATACAGTTGTTTACTGTCAAGGTAAAATAGTTGCTAAGGCTTTTCAGCTTTTGCAATCCGCTTTTGACATCATCCAGTCAGATTTGTTCTGTCTCAAACTTGTCCTAAATGCTGATAAAACAAAAGGGATGCTTTTTTCAAATAGGAAGTCGGTCCCAGCAGTTCTTCCTCTGATTTTATCCTCAAATGGTGTCCCTATTGAGTTTGTTGATTCCTATAAATATTTGGGTATCCTGGTCGATTCACATCTCTCTTTTAAACTCCACGTGGAAAACCTAGTAAAGAAACTGAAAGTTAAACTGGGTTTCTTTTTCAGAAACAGATCATGTCTAACACTGAATGCTAGGAAACGCCTTGTATCTGTGACTTTCCTTCCCTCCATTGATTACAGTGACATTATCTACATGAGCACTCCTACAAGCACCCTGCAGATGATGGATACTGTCTATCATGGTGCACTAAGATTCATAACTGGCTGTGAATATAATACCCACCACAGCACCCTGTATTCACTGGTTAACTGGACATCATTAACCTCACGCAGTCTCTTCCACTGGTACATTTTCATGTCACTTCTTGGTCTGCTGCCTTCATACATCTCATCCTACATGTCTTTGCGTGAGTGCAGCCACAGCGTGCGCTCTCAGGACATGATTACCTGCAGTGTTCCGTCAGTGAGGACTGAACTTGGCAAAAGGGCCTTCTCCTACTCTGCTCCTGCTTCCTGGAATATCTTACAAAAAGACTTAAAGCTTTCGGCCTTGACCTCTCTAAATGGTTTTAAGGATCTGTTGGAATCCTGGCAAAAACCAATGCAGATATGTTCCTGTTTCTGATTTTCTACATCTACCTC
>JBBPBX010005196.1:0-16913 GCA_038048925.1 Garcialebias charrua | reverse complement strand
CGTTGTCCTAAGGCAGGTAAGAATAAGAAACGTCCCATAAAACAAAAGAGCAGAGAAAAATACAAACATCACCTATATAGCTCATAACACAACATAAAATTACAATAAAAATATGATGCCATAAGAAAATAGACAAAGTAATCTACACATGAGTGCACTTCTGATTAGTTTTCAGCCAAAGTTTCAGAGAATTTTTAAAGCTGGAGTAGGTGCCACAGTTCCTGATGGAAACTGGCAGTGTGTTCCATGACTGCGTGCCTCTGATGGACACCACCATTTGGCCAAATTTAGTCCTGCACTGCTGCACATCACGATATCCTCTAGTTAGTACTTAGTGATGAATTAAAAGAGCATTTTTTCCTAAAATGCTCATTCCTACTTATGATAATGTAACAAAAACATACTTTATGCGTTTTTTAAATACGTTCTTGCAGTTAATTCAAACAAAATTCCTTTAAAGGGGGTTCAAATATTTTGTTCTAAATCATTTAACGTAGGGATGCACAATATTATCAATGTGGTATTGGTATCGGTCGATGTTGGCAATAATGTTAAATATTGAACATCGGCCATTCTATCAAAATAACACTTATATAAAAGACACTGTTTTTGTATGATAACCCAGTGACAAGGATGCCTGCATCGCCAGCACAATGTTATGGCGTCACACTCGCTGTTGAGTTTAGATTTGTAAACATTTACAAATTTGCAATGTTCGAGTGTTGTCATTGTGTTAGAGAGAGTAAATGTCATGAATAAATTGACATTTGACAAGTGTTACATTATTTTCAGCTCACTTTTTGGCATTTGCATTTGGTAGCAGGTCAAATTGGTTCTAGAATTGTGCCGCTAAAGGTGGTTGCATGTTAGAGCAGCTCTGCTACATTCATTTTAGGATGTTGCTTTTGAAAACTTTAATTTCTCTTTTTTCCTGGATGTAAATTGTATTATTATTATTATTTTTTGCATTATTATTTCCTCTGATTTCAGATGCTGTGCAGCTTGAAGGATTTTTACTGAAACCTTTTTACTTTTGGACATTCTTAGGGGTGTAACAGTACGCTAAAATCACATTTTGGTTTGGTTCAATTACAAGGAGGGCTCGGTTCGGTTAATTTTCAAAGAGGGCTCGGTTCTGTTAATTTTCGGTACAAAAAAGGACAAAATAAAGATTTACAAAATGTTTATTTTGAAAATATGCCAAGTAAACAATAGGTTTGTATAAAAATAAATATTATTTTTATTTAAATAAACAGCACTCTTTGCAATAAATAAACTATACTAACAATAATAAAACTCTTAATAAATACAATAATAGTCAGAACCAGAACAATAAGCAGCAACAGGCCGTTTATAATCCAACTAATCAAGTTTTAAGTTTTTGTTCAAAAACACCAACTTATCTACATTTTCTGCTAAAAGCACAGATCTAGTTGCAGTGACAATATGACAAGTGACTGTGCACATAGTTTTGTCCCACCTCATGTACCACATGTGATGTGAATGACAATAAAGACACCTTGACCTTGAATATCTTCAGCGGTGGAGAAAACCAGCTCACTAGCAGCAGAGGTAGAAGAGCACCCTGACGCTCTGTACTCACAAACCTCTTCTTGGACCTGTTCCCACCTCACATACTTCTTGGCTGGAGATGATATGGTGGATGATTTGCCTGAAGAGGAACTCAGTGACATCCTCAAGACTGCAAACAACACAAAGAGTTTAAACAAATTGAGTTAATAAGATGATAATTTTAAATAAAAAAGGTAACTAGATAATAATAATGCAATAACAATAATAATACAATACCGTTACCTCTTCTGGAATGGTCATAATTTCTATTATGAGGTGGTTGATTTTCTTGCTCATCATCATCAGGGCAGGGCTTTAAATCTGTGCTTCAGGGCTTGTTGACGATCAGTGCTGATAAAACTTTTTGGCTGAAGTGTTGACGTGATGGCATGTCGTAGGCAGCGGGGGCTCAAGAACTTTAAGCCTGGAATACACTTGAGCGTACATGAAGTACGCCACTGTACGCGCGCATTTTGTGCGCATGCTTTCGCTGCTATAGCTCGGCTTTTATCAGCTTTCAAACGCTCGCATGCTCGCTCCAGATCCTTGTTGTAATATGAGCAGCTGCGCGCGGAGGGGACTCAACTGAGCTCGCTGATTGGTCACTTGCTGACACGCCTACTGAAATGATTGACAGCTTTCAGTCAGCTCATGAGCAGCTCGCTGAAGAAAGCTGCGGTGTTCTGATGCGGTGTTTCTACTATATATGTTATAAAAAGTTATCTCAGAAATAAAAATAATAACAGGGAGCGCTTTTCCTGCAGCACACAGTCCACCAGGGAATATTTAAAACATTGCGCACCCAGGTAGGACCTGAATTCATTCATTTCAGTCATCGAGTGAACGGAGGAAGAAGCGGTTACTTGACTTTAGGCAAAAAAACAAAAGAAAAGGCCCGATCAGCGATAAAGAAGGGGAATTTATTTCATTTGTGTAACATACAAAACAGTCCGGCGCCGGGGAAGTTTATGGTCAGACACCGCGCAAGCGTCCGCGGTCGTAAAAAAAAAGCTTTGCGCGTACATGCCCTGAGGGGCTATGCGGGGCTACGCTTTTGCCACAGCGTGCGTACGTGGCGTATAGGCGTATTGCTTGTACGCTCAGGTATATTTCAGGCTTTATGCTTAAAGCCGGCGCATTATCAAAATTTGGACGTGGATCCAGAGCTTTAAAAACTCCTACAGATTGTGTTATTGCTCTGGACCGATCTGAATTACCTGATGAAGGTTGTTTAAATGCTGCTGTTATCGGTCTTTGCAACAAGCTGCTAGAAGAGACATTCACGTTTGGATGATGTCATTTCAAGCACGTTAACAAGTTAGACTTGTTGCCTGCTACAGATCCAATCTCTGTGAAACAATGTCAACACACAGCTTTGGATTTGCACTTGTCTTTTAACATGAAAGCCATAATGTTCCCATTACAGGAGACTGCAACGAGATGCTAGGCTGCTAATGCTATGCGTGCTTCAAGATAAGAGCGCCGTGCTGAAACGCGTAGGAACTTTAGTTCCGTAGCACATGATTATGCGAGAGAGATCTAGTTAATCAAATTTAATGAGTGAAAAAATAACCTAAACGGTACGCATGTGGACCGAACTGAACACAACGTACCGAAACAGTTCAATGCACCCATGTGTACCATTACACCACTAGTTATGATGCATAATCAGGACAACACGGTGGTTTTTACAATTGGGAGCAGCTCATTAACATCTCAAAAGCTGAAATAATACCTCAAATACAGCCCTAAATCACAAATGAGTTAAAAAATGAGGTGACATGGATGCATCCCCATCTACCTGGCAGAGGTGCTTGAGTACCTGACCGCAGAGATCCTGGAGCTGGTGGGAAATGCAGCTCATGACTACAAGAAAACCAGGATCATCCCCTGACACCTGAAGCTGGCTGTCCACAATGAAGAGAAGCTTAACAAGCTGCTGGGAGGAGTGGCCATCTGAATAATGAATAAATAAGTTTGTTCTCTGATCAGTCTAAGAAAAGTTTGAAACATCCAGACATTGTGTGTGTGATTTTCCTGTCTGTCACTACCGGGGAGTTGGGAGATAAGAAGTTAAACTGTGCTGATTTCATCACCATAAGAATAGTCAGTATTGATCAAGTCATCTCCGGAGCTTTGTTACTCTAGTTCCTGAAGATAGTGCATTGCTTGTGGAAAGAGCCTGGCCAAACTCTGTTTCGCAAACAATCCTTATCTAAAGGGATAAAAAGAGACAGGCTTAGCTCCCATAGTTCAGAGTCTGATGGGGATGAGTAATCGCCCGGATTGTTTAATGCCCACTTTGCCTGTGGTTGACAAACGGCTCTCACTTTGATATCAAACGGTAAGAACAATTGTTTAAGTGTTAATCATTGTATGTAAGTGTGTTTCTTGTTTGTTTTCTTGCTTGCTTGCTATTTGATTTTCTGTGGTTAAAATAAAGAACATTTGTTTTTAAACAGAAAATAGTTTCCTGTGAAGTCTCTTGAGCTGTGATATTCTTTTGAGTATATTTGCCTATCTCTCTCGATTCTGCATAAATAATATTTCATAAAACATTTATGAATAAAAATTCATAAAATATTTATAAAATAATATTTCATAGAACATTTTTGGCGTTGTCGGCAGGATCATAAAGAGAGACTACATAATGCTCAAAAGAATGTTCAAGAGAAAATCAGCGAAGGGAGATAAGACACAGGACAGGACTGAAATACTACCAGGATGGGAAATACCCTGTTATCAGTCCATAGCATTGTGCCTGAGAGATGGAGCAGGACGTTGCGAGTCTTGGGAGGGGTCTCTACGAGATGGAGACCCTGAGACTTTGCTAGAAGTTCTACGAGCAGTAGACGTGAAAATAAAAACGCCAGTAGACGGACTGCAACGGCGTTTGTGGGTTTGTGCCACTGCCTGGAAGAGGCAGAATGAAATAAGTTTGAAACAGGAAAAGGCACTCGAAGAAGCCGAGTTGACCTCTTCATTACAACGTCAGCATGTGCAGTTGTTAACCACACAGCTAGAAAACATGGCCCGGATTGCTGAGGAAGCAGTGGCTCAGGTGTCCATGTTAAAAAGAGAAAAAAAGAGGAAGACGAAACGGTCTGTATCACCCAAAAGAGTACGGGCTTTTGTAGCTGGGTTAGGTACGGGATGGAATCCCTCTAACTGGAACGGAGATTTGTGGGGAGATAATTTAAGTGATGAAGAAGAGGAAGAGTCCACTACCTCATTATGCTCCTTATCCCGCAGTAAAAGTGTGAAACCAGTGCAGCGGAGAAGGCAGGAACAGATAGTAAGACCAGATGTCTTACGAGCAAGAGTAGGCGCAGATGGTCAACCTGTTTATGAAAATGGTGTGCCAGTTATGGATGCTGTCCCACAAGATCAACCACAACCTGAACTAAGGGTGATAACTGAGGATTACACTCAGGAAGAAATAGCTTATTTGTCCAAGAGGCTCCGTCAGCAGCCAGGAGAACATACAGATGTGTGGTTATCAAGATTGATTGAGGAAGGAGCAGTTCAGGTGGAGATAGATGCGGGGGATGGGCTGTCCTTTGCTGGGTTGTCCACAGAAGCTACAGTGAATGCTGATTTCCGCAGAGAAGTGAGAGATTTAGGGAATGATTCTAGATCTCTATTTGATGTTTATGCTGAAGCTGTTCGTCAAGCTTATCCTGCTTTCACTGACTGGCCAGAGATAACAGGACAATGGGTCACGCTTCGGGAGTGTGCACAGAGATTGGTTCGATTGTGTGTAAGGGATGCTTTAACTGTTGCTGCTGTGGATCAGTATCAGCTGTTACCTATTCCAAAGGCTGTGAGGGATCAGCTGATAAGAACAGCCCCTGTACACTATCGCGCCGCAATCTTGACAGTAATGCTTGGTGCACCAGAGGTTTCTATGTCTGAGATTCGTAGTCGAATCATGGAGCTAGGAACACTGGGAGATTGGGGAACAGACAAAGTAGGAAGACAGGAGTATGGTTCTCAACATGTGGGTCATGGGCCGAAAAGAGACGGTAGAAATGATTCACAAGGACCAACTCGTTCTGCTTTATGGAAAGCTTTGATACAGTCCGGGGTTCCACTATCTGAGATCGATGGATTACCAACGGAGGAGTTAAACAAGCGATGTCAGATAAAGGGGTTGAAAGTATTCAATGTTGAACATTTGACTCAGGCCTTCAGGGACGTGCTTCAAACTCCTGTTGTTCCTTCTGCACCGCCGTGTGAACCTGAACATACGGTCAGGAACAAAAATAAGACCACCAGAGTGGCGAAGGTCTCCTCTGATTCTGAGTTTTCAGAGGACAATGAAGCAGTGAGGGTGTGCGTTGTGAAACAGGAAAAGGAAACAGGAAAGCAAAAAAGCAGAAAGTCCTCTGACTCTGAGTCTTCAGAGGACAATAAAGCAGTAAGGGTGCGGGTTGTGAAACAGAAAAAGAAAAAAAGAAAGGTGAAAAACAGAACGTCACAGCTGTACCCTGATCTGTCCGACCTGCTAAGTTTTGAATAATAGATATGGGGCATGGATTTATTGGCAGGTATGATGCTCCATTTAGAACAAGGACATTTTGAGTTTGTGGTAGAGAGACCCCTACAGTTCAGATCAGTTTTGGTGGGGAAAGTAAAAATGAAACCTTTTATCTAAGAGAAAACTAATCAATATAGAACCAGGCGCAGATGCTGCAGTGTCAGTGTTGTACTCAGGACAGGAGAAATGGGTAAATGTACCTGTCAATAAATGTTATCTAAGAGAGGACTAATCATTGTTATTCTATGTCAACAGCATTGTGTTTCTTCACAGCTTGATGTTTGTCTGGCGTCTGCTGGTGGAAGGAACAGAGACGTGCGGAGGACAACATGACCGGATCTGAAAGTGCCATGAGGGTGGTATCTCATGGGTTATCACATTGTTTGTCGTCGGTGCCATGGTGCTGCAGAGGACGGCATGGCCAAACCTGGAGAGTGCCATGAGGATGGTATCTCATGGGTTATCACGTTCTTTGTCATCAGTGCCAGGGTGCTGCTAGGCGACCTCTCCTCCGCAACACCGGAACGTGTCCTGGAGGAGAAAGGGGGGACCTTGCCAACTACTATGGAAACAGATGAACCATGTCATAAAACAAGATAACTTTGGATGTCCTACGAATCAGTCATGCGTAATGGCAAGTGTGAGCAGTCCTTGTACTTTCTACGTATGCAGAAAGTGTTTCAACGGACATGACGTAAACCGGACTACATGTAATCTGCAAGCATTACATGTAAAAGTGCAAATGGAACCTTTACGTTCGTTGGATTTAAGTTTTTTTTTTAATTACACAGTGATTGGTTCAAGCCACAGATGAACATAACCTATGACGTGCAACTATTAATATTGTGCTTTGTTGTATTAATTTGTTTAACATTTGTATGTATTAGTTGTTGAATAAACTGGAGGGTGAACATTTGTAGAACTGATCAGAGACCAGAAGGTGGAGTGAATAATGAATAAATAAGTTTGTTCTCTGATCAGTCTAAGAAAAGTTTGAAACATCCAGACATTGTGTGTGTGATTTTCCTGTCTGTCACTACCGGGGAGTTGGGAGATAAGAAGTTAAACTGTGCTGATTTCATCACCATAAGAATAGTCAGTATTGATCAAGTCATCTCCGGAGCTTTGTTACTCTAGTTCCTGAAGATAGTGCATTGCTTGTGGAAAGAGCCTGGCCAAACTCTGTTTCGCAAACAATCCTTATCTAAAGGGATAAAAAGAGACAGGCTTAGCTCCCATAGTTCAGAGTCTGATGGGGATGAGTAATCGCCCGGATTGTTTAATGCCCACTTTGCCTGTGGTTGACAAACGGCTCTCACTTTGATATCAAACGGTAAGAACAATTGTTTAAGTGTTAATCATTGTATGTAAGTGTGTTTCTTGTTTGTTTTCTTGCTTGCTTGCTATTTGATTTTCTGTGGTTAAAATAAAGAACATTTGTTTTTAAACAGAAAATAGTTTCCTGTGAAGTCTCTTGAGCTGTGATATTCTTTTGAGTATATTTGCCTATCTCTCTCGATTCTGCATAAATAATATTTCATAAAACATTTATGAATAAAAATTCATAAAATATTTATAAAATAATATTTCATAGAACACCATCACTCAGGGAAAAGTTCTGCCCAATATTCAGGTGGTCCTACTGCCCAAGAAGACTGAGAAATCCACCAAATCCAAGTAGACAGATCTACATATGCAGCCAGTTTCCTCAGATTTGCTCTAAGACACCGCTACAAGAGCCCCTTCCGGCCCACAGCCATCAGCATATATAACAACGTTTTAATGAAACCAGGATGATGAAATACAACATCTAATTTCCTTTTGGGGTTAATAAAGTATTTTTGAATTTGAATTGATTTGAATTGACAAAGACCATGCAGAATAATGTAGTATTTTAATTCCACAGCAGAGAAATCAATGCAGTCTCTGTAAGAAGGTCTAGGGAAAAAAAAATATAAGTACTGTTATCAGTTATCGGCCAAGCAAGTTTAACATTGGCATATAGGATATCAGCAAAAAATCCAATATCGTGCATCTGTAAGTAAAGATGTACACATTTTTCGAGGAAATGTCCACGCTAACAGAAAAAAGCAAACTCTGTTTTCAAGTGAACAATGTTTCTCTCTGCACACTGCTCTTTTCTCTCATTCACTTTTTTATCTTTCATCTTTCTCTTTTATCCCTTGCTCTGTCCCATCGGGTGCGGGACCTGAGCAGCTGAGCTCCGCCGACTTTAGTTGGGCATGGCACATTTGCATCCTCCCCCGCCCATCACCACGCAGACACACACCGTCAACACTTCATGCGTCACCTCGTCTTAATTTTTTTCCCTTATTCGTTTGAATCAAGACTCTTAAGTGTGCACAAATGCTGACCTTGATGTGCAAAAGATTAGATACTTGAACTCAGACTAAAGAGATGAATCCATCCTCTCAGCAGGGTGTGTGTGTATGTGTGTGGCGGGGGGACCTTGTGGAGACACAACAGCTTAATTTTTCTCAGAGATGGGAGGCAGCTATGTAAGGGGAAATTAAAGCTTTCCAAGGATGCTGTCGGAGGCATTGAGAAAAGATGAAGGTTTTGTGTCTAAATACTGTACATGTACAAATGAATTGGCTCTTTCACTCATTCTCCAGTTTTTCATGTTGTTTTGTTTATTCTAAATTAACGTGCTTTGAATATTAAAGAGACATCCTCTGGGACTTCATCAGAAGATTGTTGAAAGTTCCCATTGCTTTGTTTTACATCGATGGATAAAGAGGCAAGAGTTCTGTCTCGAATTTAAGAAAGGAAATAAAATGCTTTAGTCTAAAGTGAGAATGACGTCCGGTGAATGAGCTTGCAATTCCTCCAGCACTTTTTATTTTTATTTTCAATGCTTCTCTAATTGTAACAGTCTAGGTCATTACCTTGTCTTTTATACATTTCAGAAACTGTTTCTAATCATGAGGAATCTTTTTCATCCTAATGTGAATTATGAATGCTTTTCTCTCTATACAAGGGGAGTTTAGGACAGATTCAAAGGCTCAAAGAGTTATTTTGTAAAATAAATACTATATTTTGGATTATTTTCTCATTACCCCTTCACCACATCCACCACTACCACATCAAAAGGCAATCTCAAACTTTGTGTGTCCATTTCCAACATATCCGAAGAATCACTGGACATACTTTGATGAAACGTTCAGAAAGTAATCTTTCGTACATATATCTATAACTAATAAATGTGTGTGTTTACTGTACAGCATTTTGGCCAGTGGTGTTGTTTTTGAAGTGCTTTATAATAAAGTTGTATTACTGTGTCATAGTAAACTGTCTTGAGTCAATGCAATTAAAGATGGCCACCATGGCTAATTAGCATTAGCTAATGCAAAAAGTAATATAAGTACATTTTGGTGTGGTTCAAAAGTGCTCATTACCATACAATGACAAAATTTGTGATCTGCATTTGATCCATCACAAATAAGATGCACTCAAACAGAACAGCGGGCAGCTATGTAAGCACCCAGTGAGCAGTTAAGGAATTGGTCTTATTCAAGGACACCACAGCGTATGGGCATGCAGGAAAATCAAACCTGCAACCTTCTGAACTCAAATTGGCTACCCAATGCACCACAGCTGCACCAGTAGTAATAGCACCTAAGCGCCATTCACAACACATATTCTGAGCGCAATATCTTGTTATATTGCATGAGACCAAATTGGCTAAAACTCTGACCTTTGTTAAGAAAGTTTTAGTCTAAAGCTCTAACGTGAAAGGTGGCGGGTCAGGTGCATTCCTTCAAGGTAGGCCTTTTTCTAAAATTTTGCTTTTTAAGCTATTCTATCTTCGAGTTTCATCACATGTGGTATATATGGTATCTCTCTCTCTCTCTCTCCTCCTGATTTGGTTTTCCATGCACCAGACATCTCTTAGAAGTGACTTGTAAGACGTCTTCAGATCAACAAAACTTGGCAACACTTCAAGGGTGAAGATCTCTTCCACTATTGCAGGACCCAGACAAAAGCCACACTGTTCCTCTTGGATCTAAGTTGTTGCTTTTACTCATTCATTGCTTCAGACGTCCCAGAGTAAACTTTTCTGGTGAATGATGCAACGCCTTGTTGCACTCCAAATCTATTTTAGGGATGGACAAAACAACAAACAAACAAATATATCTATTAGTTGTTATT
Source organism: Garcialebias charrua (assembly GCA_038048925.1). Classification (NCBI taxonomy): domain Eukaryota; kingdom Metazoa; phylum Chordata; class Actinopteri; order Cyprinodontiformes; family Rivulidae; genus Garcialebias; species Garcialebias charrua. The sequence continues at coordinate 6,628 of JBBPBX010005196.1, read as the reverse complement.
TTTCTATTTTAATAGAGTTTAAGTTTGGAAAATGGAGATGTATATTACCAGGGCAGAGAAAAAAAGGAGCAGTGCTTTCATATCAAGCTTTAAATAATTTTAATGTGGTGAAACCCAAGACTAGAAATATGAGGCAAATCATATGGTCATGTGGTCTGTGCAAATACCAGGTCATGGGAATAAGTAACAAATTGCTGTATTACCAGGAGAATTATGATGACGATGATGATGCACATCAATTGCACATTTTGTTTTAAAATAATTAACAAAGAAGATTGCTTTTTACATTTGAAAGTTTTTGTAAAACATTACCACTTCCACTTACCCCAGAAAGGTACTGTATATCATCCTGGCTGGACATCTCTGTTGAATTTCATCTCTAATCACATCCAACAAAGTTGGGTTAGTTTTAATGTAAAGAGGAAAAACACACTTGCATAATGTGCAAGTAAACATTTAGCTAAATACGACGTTCATAAGCATGCAAGCTGAAGAATCATTTACTCCTTGGCTCAGAAACTCTTAGTCCCTTTGGCTAGACTGATAACAGGAGTCAATGGCAGAGAACTAATTCCGTCATTGTATGGGAACACACAATGACGACAACACATAACACTTTACTTAATCAGGTTAATGCGGACAAATATGCCTTTAAAGGGATGGCTCAAGAAAAAGGTACAATAACATCTACATGAAATAATGACTAAACAATCTCTGACTTTAAATGTCCGGAATGCATCTCTCTCTTCTCTTCATTTTTTTAAACAAGAGCTACAAGCATTTATTTGAATTTGACCATTTTGAAAAATGACGATTGCAGCTTGACATACATAACTCGCACACAGGCTAGTGTATTAAAAAAAGACAGAACGAAACATTCAAAACAAACAAAAAAAACAACAGGTTGTGTCAGAGAGGAAGCAATTGAATGAAAGGAAAGCGCAAATGAAAGAGAGGTAAAGCAGCGGGGTGACTGAGTGGCAGTGCAGATCGTTTGCCAAGCCACTGTCACTGCCACTTGAAGAGCACACACACAAACACACACTGACTCTACAGTGTGTCTACTTGCAGATGTGATATAAATGTGTATTTTAGGTAAAAATTGAACACAACCCATAATATATGAAATTGCTTTATGAACAGATACACCAATTGTTAATTTGCTGTCAAAACTCTCCTCCTCTTTACTATGTACCTGCCTCTGTGGTTACCATGACGCCCAAGGGCTGTCAATCAGACAATTTAGACACACAAATTCGGGCACCCGATAACCCACAGTTGGCGACTGTGTTCAAGTGACTGCGGGTGCCCACATCAAAATGCAGGCTGGAGGTTTGACATTCCTGGAGGCTGTGTCCGTCTAACCAGTTAGGCGGAGGACAGCCAATAACACTCACACTCAGACACACACACACACACACACATTGCACTGGCTATCTGATGAGGCTAATGCTGATTCAAGTCAATAGTGACCAAAAAAGAGTTTAAGTGTTCAACTATTACCCGTATGTGTGTGTGTTCATGTACGAGTGTGTTCAAAGTGTGGAGTTTAAATGCGTGTGCCTTTCCTTGATGCTTGTCTCTTCTTGCGCGCGTGTGTGTGTGTGTGTGTGTGTGTGTGTGCGCGTGTCCTATAACAGTAATGAAGGCAGTCTGAGAGATTATCACAGTTGGGCGCTTGCAGACCTCAAGGTTAAAGGAGCACAAAGGCACAACTGAAACAGTGTGTGTACGTGTCTATAAGTGTGTGCAGGCCTATTTCTGTGTGTACATGACAATATGAGTTTGTATGTGGGGAGGTTTGTTAGATGAGAGACAAGCTAATACTTTACAATTAAGACTTTAAAAAAAAATAACTATTTAAAAATCTGACCAAGCCTGCTATGTTGAAGGGTGCTATCAGAAAAAAGACAAAGAAGTGGCACCGTTGCAAAATTCACAAGTAATATCTGCTCATCTTTAACAAATGTAACATAATTTCTTCATAAAAGTTACTTTAAAATGTTTTAGTGATCTTCTTTCTGAATTCAATTCAATTCAATAATACTTTATTAATCCCAAAGGGAAATTAAATGTTGTTGTATTATCCTTGTTTCATTCAGAGATGTTATAGATACTTATGGCTGTAGACAAGAAGGATCTCTTGTAAAGGGTCTATCCCACAGCAGATCGGAAGAAACTGGCCGCAGATGCTGTTCGATCTGTCCATCCGGACTCGGCTGGCCTCTCAGTTCCCCCGGGCTGCAGGACCGCCCGAATGCCGGGTAGAACTTCTACCAAAATGATGGCCACTCCTCCCATAGGCGCTCCTCGTTTGCTGCAGACAGACAGCTGCAGGTGCCAGGGGATGAGCCCTGTCCTTTTCTGTTATGAGTCATGCTTCCTGCTAGTTCCAGGATCTCATTAGGAGATTTTAGGATCTCAGTGGTCAGTCACTCGAGCAGAGCTGGTGGATAGAGGGAAATGCATCCACGGACCCTCCTTTTCAACTCATTTGAAATTTGATACTGGATCTGAGATATTATTTGAGCTATCCAGATAGCCAATAAGCCAGATTTTTTAAAAAAAATCCTCATACAGAAAAAATGGCAGACCTCAAGGTTACAGGATGTCACGTATGGGGATATGTTATGTTTCTACAGTCTTTCGTGTAGGCCGTGACCAGATAAATTGAATGTTTCATAGACAAATCTCAAGAATCATTAAGTTTAAACTGGGATAGTGTAATATCCATAAAATATATCAAAACTCCAGTTGAGTTGTGTAAAATCTAACTTGCTGTGATATTTTACACTCTGATGTATTCCACTGAAGTTTGCCAGAGCCATGGACTTCCAAAGAGGGCGGAGCTTTTTCATGTCTTTTGCCAACTTGCTTTATTTAATCAGTTCTTTTTGCCTTTTTGCCTTTTTTTGCTGTTGTTGAATGTTGCAATCCTACCAGCAATCACAACACACTATTTAGTTGCATGTTTCAAAACTTCACAAGATACATGACAAGAATTGTGAGTGTAATAGTAATAAGGGAACTTCAGTACTCTTGCATACCTAAACTCTTGAGAATTTTGAGGTGCAGCATTTGTTTTCCCAAAACATATCCTCTGGCTCTGTAATATCTGTAATTATATACTGTCCTAGTGAGCTTTTCTAGGTTGAATAAACATAATCTTTTGATTTCAGCATTTAAATGTAGACAAATTTTGGTGTAGAAGTAAAAAGTTTGGAATTATTATTTTTTGTCTACAAGATAGAGATATGTGCGGTGATTGTTTAGTATGAGGGTTGCTTTTGTGGACTTTCTGCATCTTGCTTCTTGAATTGTGTTTGTATTCTACACAAAAGTTATGCTCATTTCTGGTGCAGATTCAACCCTTCTCTTTAATTTTGTCAGTTGTGTACCACAGAATCTTGTAATCTTGCCTTATCTAAGGATGCCAAATGTGCCTTATGTGCCTCACTGCATATGCCACTTTGCCTCTATACCAACATCAACTACCTCATACATATACTGTGTACATTAACTTATATGCTGCTGTGCCACTCTTTGCAAATGTCAATGCTAGAACCTTCAGTTTATTTTATAGATATACTTTTTATACTACTATGCAAAAACTCAGGACAGTATTACACTTTTATTATTTCATTTTATGCTTATGTTCATTGGGTGTTTGGTGTTTCAGGGGTGTTTGGTGTTTCAGTGTTGGTGTAAATTTTCATACTTTTATACTATTATGAAAAAACTCAGGACAGTGTTACACTTTTACTATTTTATGCTTATGTTTATTAAATGTTTTAGTGTTTAGTGTTTAGATGGTTACTGTTGCACCGAGGGACTGAGAGAAACGCAATTTCGGTCCTGTGTATGTCCTGTACATATTGCAGTTCTGACAATAAAGTTGACTTTGACTTTGAAACAGTGTTTGGTTTGAGAGCCTCGTTCTCGTCTTTGCTTTTACAGTTGACACAGCATAAAAGTGAAACAGTGGATTCTTAAAAAAGGTACTTAAAGGAGAAATGAAAAGTGTTTTTAAGCTAATAGTAGTCTAATGAAAAGCATAAAATAAGCTTGTTGAGAAAATTTCACAAGTCAAAAATGTCATCCTAACTCAAATTTAGACTTTGCAAAGTGAAAAAATTCTCATCTGGTGTTTTTGACCCCCCTCCCTCTGCTTGCTCTCCGTCCCCTGAATATGACATAGGCAGTGCAATGGTCGTCCCTCATACAGTAATATTAGTGTGTGTATCTAGTATTTTTTCAACTTTCATCATTTTGTAAACCGCCCCCTAGCTTATAGACTGTAGTTATGTTATCATTCACAAGAGTTTGTATATATTTTTTTGTTTATGTAGTGTTTTGTAGTTCTGTTTGTGTTAATAAAAAAAAAATCTAGTAGTGGACAAAAAGGTTTCAGTGTGTAGCAATTAGGGATGCAGCAAAAAAAATCTATTTTTTAAAGAATCAAGATTCTTAGTCCTGGCGATTCAGAATCGATTCTAAAAGCCCCAAAATAGATTTTAAAACTTTTTTAAAATTTTATATTGTATTTTTACCGCTCCTGTGCATTCGGCCGCTGTAGAATTTTGGCCGTGTAGGGCCACCGTAGTTAGTTAGCCAGGCAGCTCCCAATGGAGCCTGCTAGCAAGGAGGGAGACCCTGCATGTTTCAACTTGCTCCTTCATCTTTAAAAATCATTTTAGATCCTACTATGTTCTGTGGAATACAGAGCTTAACAAGACATTGGTAACTGTTTCAGGACATTTTCAACACCCCCACTTCCATGTTAGCATACGGCGCTAGCATGCTAACGTTAGCATACGGCGCTAGCATGCTAACGTTAGCATGCGAAGGCTATTCGTATTTCCAGGATAGAAATGCCCATTAATGCACTAAATCACCAAACTGTTTTTGACAAACTTAAGTGATATCCTTCAGATTCAAAAAAGTCTTCTGCTTCCATTTTAAATGACAGACAAGAGGACAGTAATGATGGGTTTATAGCTTCAGTGTTATTGTAAGATAGCAAAGGAGGTCTTAATTGTGTCATAAAAGTGCGTCCAGAAAATTACTACAGAAATCACTGCACTTCGGCATGTAGCAGGAAAAATGTAAAAAAAACTATTTCTTTAAGCTACTGACTTGAAAAAAGCATACTAAGTATGTTTATGTGTGTTGTTTACTATATGAAATTCTTGTTATATCGATTTTTTCAGATTTGATTACATTTCTCCTTTAAATGTTGGCTGGAATTCCTGAGCCTGTCCCAGTTGCAGCTCTACTTACTGAGCCACTGTGCCTCCAGGTTTATATATATATATATATATATACACAGGTGGTCCCCGACTTACGAGCGAGTTCCGTACTTATGAGTTGCTCGTAAACCGAAAATTCGTACCTCGGAACGGCCCGCAGTGGCTATCTCGTAAAACCGGAACTTTGCTCGCAAATAGAAAAAAGACGCTAGCGCTGCGGCGCACACCCGTTTATCAACATGAGACTGAACAAGCGTACATACTGATCCTTAAACATGCACAACACTTTATTTACAAGCAGTTAGCTAGCACATTACACCACACATTCATCTATAAACACATACCTGTACAGTTTTTTCTGTACAACAGTGCTTTTCTCCGCCTTTTGTTTTCACACGACAGACACGTCGTCTCTCGCCCCCCCCCTCCGCGCGCTCTATGTGCAGTCAAAGTGCAGTGCAACTGTCTAGTCCAGACAGAAAGGACTGTTAGTATCCTAACTTCATACAGAAAAAGTTTTAATAACTTACCGAAAGCCGTCTGCTTGCGCCGCCTTCAGCTGCATCTGTTAGCATTAGCCCCCCCGAATCCGCAGCTCCGGGCAGTCCGGTTTATCTGCATCTCCAAAAATGCTGTCGGCTTTGTTATTCCAAGTTAGCTCGTTGTCCCCCGATGTCTTCGGCTTCCAGTCCGACATCGAGGCGAGCTCCAGGGACCTCTGATCGCACAAAGCCGGCTGTCTGCTGCAGGTCTGGTGCTGGGTCCGGTTTAGCATGTTAGCCTTAGCTCATACCATGAGCTGCTGTGGGAGCGCTCGGCGGAGCGATCGCGGCTGCTGCTCCAGTCCTGAGACATTCACAGAGTTCAGGGAGTGTTTCCAGTTAATTTATCCGTATGAGGCATCCTCTTATGGGAGAAACAGTCTTCCAAAGCCGGCTGCCGAGTGCCGAGACTTGAACTAATGAATGTAAAATGGCGGCTCCGCCATTTTACATTCATTAGTTCCAGTCTCGGCAGTACCGAAATACCAGTTCATTCATTAGTTCCAGTCTCGGCAGTACCGGAAATACCGCCTCCGCCGCGGAGGCGGTATTTCCGGTTCCTGGTTCCCGCAGGAAGTTGTTCAAAAAAGCACGAAATTATTTTAAAAAATGATAATAATGATACTTTCCGTATTTATAAAGCCATTTAAAACATTCACAGCTGCAACAAAGTGCTGTACACATGAAATTAAGAACATTTAAACCCAAAAAAAAAAAAATAATATTTTTTATTTTTTTTTTCATATTTTTATTAATTATGATAATCTCGTAAAGTCGAACGCTCGTAGGTCAGGGCGCTCGTAAGTCGGGGACCACCTGTATATATATATATATATA
>JBBPBX010005195.1:23597-68703 GCA_038048925.1 Garcialebias charrua | reverse complement strand
GGTCAAATATTTGTAATTTTAGTGAGGTAACCCCCCACTTACGACTCCATCGACCTACGAACAACGGGACCTACGAACGTATCATATTTAATAAAAATATGAAATTACTGTATTAAAAAAAATAAAAATAAATTTTTTTTTGTGTTTAAATGTTCTTAATTTCATGTGTACATCACTTTGTTGCAGCTGTGGTTGTTTTAAAGGCTTTATAAATAATAATTATGATAAAAAAGATCATTTCTGATCATTTTTGAGCAATCTTGGGCAGCAGGAAGTAGGTCTTCAGTTTACACGGTCACAAATTAATGTAGAACACCGGACGCCATTTTAGGTTCAGTCACTGGGGTCTCCGGTCACAAATTAATGTAGAACACCGGACGCCATTTTAGGTTCAGTCACTGGGGTCTCCGGTCACAAATTACAGTAATGTAGAACACCGGACGCCATTTTAGGTTAGCTGCCCGGGAGCCGGCCGAAGACTGGTGACCAGGATGGCTTCATATGGATTAATTACGAGCTGGAAACGTCTCTGTGAACTTTGTGGATGTCTCAGGCAGCAGCAGCAGCTGCAGATTGATCGCGCCGCCGCTCCAACACCAGCTCATGGCTTGGCTAGCAGAAGCTAGCCAGCTAGCTAACACAGGTCTGGAGCAGCTGCGGTGGTTCACTGGCCGGCCGCCGCGCTGCTCGGCCCGACAACAATCAACGCATGGCAACCTAAGATGTCGGCTTTGACCATCTCAAAGTAAGAAAATATATTTTTATTTATTCTGTAAATGTGAATAGCAATGTTTAACATTACAGTACACTACTGTACATGCTTAAATGTGTGCGCGCGCTCCGTTAGCATGATAAATAAAGGTTGAATGAATGAATGAATGAATAATTAAAAAAATAAAATAATTTTCACCCCCTACCTACGGCAGAATCGAGCTGCGAACCGTTCTTAGGTCCCGAACTCGTTCGTAACACGGGGGTTCCCTGTACTGTGTTACATTATAGTTTCACTTATTCAGAAGAGCGCACCGCTAGCCCCAACCCCCCACCTCCCCGCAAGTGTCGGATGTGTTTTTGAACAGAAGCATTTTAAAATGTCTCGAAACTACAGTTAACTTCATATTAATATTGTAGTGCATATGTTGTCTCCTGTGGGTCGTACAGTATCAGAAATCAAGAATAAATGGTTTGATCTGAAAATGGCTTCAAACAAACGTCTCGCCGCAGCACGGACAGGAGGTGGTCAAGGAATAGTCTGCGAGATGGATGGACAATAAATGCCACGCTGCAAGACGCGTGCCAACATGTTTTGCAGCACAAATGGGTCATGCGCGCACCTCCTGGTCATCGCGCAACCACATTCTGCAGGTTATATTTCGAATCAGATATAATAATCAATTGCTCCGATGGTGTTTGGCACAAGATCAGTCTTAATTCGTACTTGTTCTGCGGCGGTGTATGGGAATTTTATGTACCTGGGTGTTAATATGAGGAGCGGCTTTGATGACCAAGGGGAGCGCACGACTCACTGAAGCCTGCGCGACACACCAGACAAATTAAACTTAAAATTATAATTCTAATTCAAACAGAATAACCTATTGTCAAGAATAATTATGGTGCGTGATTTTTTTAAACCCAAAATATTTTCTAAATAACGAAATATGAAGTTATTCGTGGAGAAGATCCGTCTGGATGACAGCAGACTGACGCTCCTAAATTATACGACAGGTCCGGACCACTCGTAAATTTTGTTCGTATCTGAAAAAAATCGTAGGATACGAAAACATTGTTGAATGCCACAAATGATCCTAAATCACTCGTACGCACAGTTTAAGAACAAATCTGTGCGTACGAACGGTTCGTGAATGAGGGCCAATATTCAGAGGTTTAGCACCAACTCTGAATTCTGTGAAGCTGTTTGAAACATCTATATTAACTTTACAATGATTTAACCAGGAGGAGGATGCTCGGGAAACAAGACTTCACTGGTTTGATTTGAGAAAACTTTTCATAAGTTATCTAAATTTAAAAAAATTTTTTTTACTGAAGATTATTAAGATTGAAGCGTTAGATTTTACACATGAAATAATTCTTCCACGGAACTTGAGCCCGCATGAAAGAATGTAGTAATTTTTAAGCGACAAGCTGTGCAGATGCAGTCTGTATGTAGTGACACGTGTGTTTATGTAGTTACACGTGTCTGTAGTGACACGTGTGTGTATGTAGTGACACGTGTCTGTAGTGACACGTGTGTGTATGTAGTGACACGTGTGTGTATGTAGTGACACGTGTGTGTATGTAGTGACATGTGTCTGTATGTAGTGACACGTGTCTGTATGTAGTGACACATGTCTGTATGTAGTGACACGTGTCTGTATGTAGTGACACGTGTCTGTATGTAGTGACACGTGTGTGTATGTAGTGACACGTGTGTGTATGTAGTGACACGTGTGTGTATGTAGTGACACGTGTGTGTATGTAGTGACACGTGTGTGTATGTAGTGACACGTGTGTGTATGTAGTGACACGTGTGTGTATGTAGTGACACGTGTGTGTATGTAGTGACACGTGTGTGTATGTAGTGACACGTGTGTGTATGTAGTGACACGTGTGTGTATGTAGTGACACGTGTGTGTATGTAGTGACACGTGTGTGTATGTAGTGACATGTGTCTGTATGTAGTGACACGTGTGTGTATGTAGTGACACGTGTGTGTATGTAGTGACATGTGTCTGTATGTAGTGACACGTGTCTGTATGTAGTGACACGTGTCTGTATGTAGTGACACGTGTGTGTATGTAGTGACACGTGTGTGTATGTAGTGACACGTGTGTGTATGTAGTGACATGTGTCTGTATGTAGTGACACGTGTGTGTATGTAATGACACGTGTCTGTATGTAGTGACACGTGTCTGTATGTAGTGACACGTGTGTGTATGTAATGACACGTGTGTGTATGTAGTGACACGTGTGTGTATGTAATGACACGTGTCTGTATGTAGTGACACGTGTGTGTATGTAGTGACACGTGTGTGTATGTAGTGACACGTGTCTGTATGTAGTGACACGTGTGTGTATGTAATGACACGTGTCTGTATGTAGTGACACGTGTCTGTATGTAGTGACACGTGTCTGTATGTAATGACACGTGTGTGTATGTAGTGACACGTGTGTGTATGTAATGACACGTGTGTGTATGTAGTGACACGTGTGTGTATGTAGTGACACGTGTCTGTATGTAGTGACACGTGTGTGTATGTAGTGACACGTGTGTGTATGTAGTGACACGTGTGTGTATGTAGTGACACGTGTGTGTATGTAGTGACACGTGTGTGTATGTAGTGACACGTGTCTGTATGTAGTGACACGTGTGTGTATGTAATGACACGTGTGTGTGTATATGACATGTTTGATCGATGTGGTCCTGATGCTCCTGTCTCCATCACAGTGGGAATGTAAGACAGAGATGGACCGCTTGTACCGGTTCGGTCGTATTGAGGTGAGCTGTGAAGGTTACAGCCACCCGTCTGATCCCTATGTGCTGAGAGGGTCCTGCGGACTGGAATACACTCTGGAACTGACTAAAGGTGGTTCCAGGGCTGGATCTAAAGGATGGGGAGGTAATATGAACGTATGAATTTAAAGCTTTGTTTTCTAAAGTTACAGATAATTCTACAAGAAGAAGCTAATGACAACGTTGTTTGCCTCTGTTGGACTCAGGTCTCGGGGAATATGCCTCCAGTTTCTTCAGCAGCTCTTTTCAAAACGTGCACCAGAAGCATCAATCGTCAGAAAGTGAGCGTTCAGGAGACATGCTGGTTGTCGTCGTGCTTCTTCTCTTAGCATTTGGTGTCTTCAAGCTGTTCTTCAGTGGTGGCACAGCCCCTGTGGGCCAAGCTGGTGGACAGGATGGGTCTCCTCATGATGGTCACCACAGCTCCACGGCAGGACCACCCCCACCAGGTTTCAAACCGGACTACACAGGTAGCTGATACTGCAGAACAATGCCAAACAAAAGTACCAAGACAAATGAGTAAATGCTATTCTTTGTTTTAATTGTATATATATAGTATTTTTATTGCTTTTTGAGCACACAAACAAAAAGGAAAACACAAAGACTAAAGAAAACCTCCCCTCCCACACCGGATCAGTAACACACACACACACAAATAAACTAAACAGGCATTGACAAGTTTTCAACATACAACATAAAAGGCTGCCAAGTATCCCAAAATCTTTGAACAAAACCCTTCAGGGTATATCTGATTTTGTTCTAAATGAATATTACACATTACTTCTCTTGTCCAATGTACATATTCTGGGGGATGTGGGTCCACTTGTACAAAATTATCCTCCTGGTCAGAAGAGAGCCAAAAGCAATCACATCCTTCTCATATTTGCTGATGGACGTATCCACATGGGCCACCCCAAACAGTGAGATGAGTGATGGATAATAATAATAATGGCCCTCATTCACGAAAATGTTCATATTTTTATCCTAAATTTCTCCTACTTTTGTGCGTACGAAGCGTTCGTATGAACATGCCACGTCAGATTCAACAAAGTCTTCTATCCACAGGAAACGTGTGTAAACGGGTTGCGTAAAGTTGATGAATCCCACCTGTTCCATCCACCTGCACGTGCTCGCGGAGAGGTCATTTACATAATTCCCACCCCTCAAAACACCATATAAGGCCACGTTTCCTGCCTTTTGACAGCAGGAAGTGTCCATTCATTCTAAATCAGGAAGTAAAAAGAACTTCACGTGTTCGGAGATTGAAGTTCTGCTCTGCACCGCTACCCTCACCCCCGCAAGTGTCGGATGGTCAAATATCTTTAATTTTAGTGTACTGTGTTACATTATAGTTTCACTTATTCAGAAGAGCGCATCGCTACCCCCCACCCCCCCCCAAGTGTCGGATGTGTTTTTGAACAGAAGCATTTTAAAATGTCTCGAAACTACAGTTAACTTCATATTAATATTGTAGTGCATATGTTGTGTCTCCCGTGGGTCGTACAGTATCAGAAATCAAGAATAAATGGTTTGATCTGAAAATGGCTTCAAACAAACGTCTCGCCGCAGCACGGACAGGAGGTGGTCAAGGAATAGTCTGCGAGATGATGGACAATAAATGCCACGCTGCAAGACGCGTGCCAACATGTTTTGCAGCACAAATGAGTCATGCGCGCACCTCCTGGTCAGCGCGCAACCACATTCTGCAGGTTATATTTCGAATCAGATATAATAATCAATTGCTCCGATGGTGTTTGGCACAAGATCAGTCTTAATTCGTACTTGTTCTGCGGCGGTGTATGGGGATTTTATGTACCTGGGTGTTAATATGAGGAGCGGCTTTGATGACCAAGGGGAGCGCACGACTCACTGAAGCCTGCGCGACACACCAGACAAATTAAACTTAAAATTATAATTCTAATTCAAACAGAATAACCTATTGTCAAGAATAATTATGGTGCGTGATTTTTTTAAACCCAAAATATTTTCTAAATAACGAAATATGAAGTTATTCGTGGAGAAGATCCGTCTGGATGACAGCAGACTGACGCTCCTAAATTATACGACAGGTCCGGACCACTCGTAAATTTTGTTCGTATCTGAAAAAAATCGTAGGATACGAAAACATTGTTGAATGCCGCAAATGATCCTAAATCACTCGTACGCACAGTTTAAGAACAAATCTGTGCGTACGAACGGTTCGTGAACAAGGGCCAATGAATTTAATTTATAACACACTTTTCGTTAACAAAAATCTCAAAGTGCTATACTACTATAATACTGGGTGTACAGTTCTCCCACAAATCCCAGAGAAGGTGTAAAAATAGCTTGCCTGCAGTTTGGGACAGGTCCAGAATGTATACAGGAGTATAGCAGGAGTTTGTCTACAACGATAACATGCGGGGTCCAGGTCAGCTTTGATCGTGTACCAGTGCAGCTGGTACACCACCTTGATCTGAATTACAGCATGTCTGACAGATTGAAGAAGAGTGAATGTTCTCATTGATCTTTCTCCACATTGAGTCCGATATGGGTTCTTCCAAGTCCATTTCCCATTTCAATTTAAGGGAGTCCAACCTGGTCTCATGGCGTGAACTGAGCAGTGTATAATATAGATTTTGCTGAGGGCCCCCTTTGTATCAGACCTGCATTCCAAAATCTTAACCACAAAATGTTTAGAGGGGTACAAAGGAAAACAGATTTAGTTCTCACAAAATGTCTCAGCTGCAGATATCTAAAACAATTATGATTTGTGAATATTAAACTTCTATACCAGCTGTTTAAAAGAGGCAAATCTACCACCAACAAAGAGATCACACAGTGAATGCACTCCCCTCAAGACACAGAAGTCAAAAACTGTATCAACTACTGAGGTGGTAAACATGATTATTTGACACCAGTGCCAGAAACAGTAACTCTGTGGAGTTAAACGCCCTCCTGAACTGAATCCAAATCTTAACCACCCAGATCACAATTGGGTTAAAGTGTAGGTTGATAATGATATTGATGTTTAAAGGGCAGCCGAGAGCAGAGTAATGCAGAGGGGGAGCTTCATCTAATTACAAGGATTTTTATTGTCATTCACATCACATGTGGTACATGAGGTGGAATGAAACTGTGTACACAGGGTCCCAGTTACATCCAACAACAATACAAGTAGTAAGTACAGACATATGCTCTTGTAAACTTCTACCTTGCTAATGGTTTTTACCTGTCTGGATTTTATAATCAGGCTTTGCTGGTGCTAATCCAAGCTACGGTTTCCACAATGATTATGTTCATGGACATTACCCACGAAACCGCAGTGCTCACATCCCAAACGGAGGCTTCTGGACCGGCATGGGAACAGGAGGAGTGCTGGGTTACATGTTTGGTCGTCAGAGGTCAGTTAAGGAGTGGAGGCTGTCATCATGTCATCTCCAGGTGGAACTGGTCTTTATACTTGTTTTTCTGTGTCACTGTGTTGCAGGGACCAGCCCAGCAGAGAACCATCTGCAACAAATGACAACACTGTTGGGACTCGCACCGCTACAGGTAGCTAAACTATGTCCGCCAACGGAGCAGCATCATGTCAGACTAGAGAAACATGAACTTTCTGCTACATGATGACAGAATGAAGACTGTGTCTATGTTTATGTGTTGGTTGAACATCCAGACACAGCTGGGGACTCATTTGTCTGTGTTTTAGGTTTTGGAGGAACCAAGAGAAGATAATTATGGATGAAGATGTTTTCCATTGTGAACGGAACAGACAGAGAAACAGTGAAATTATTACAACAGCTGATGCCAAACATGGCCAGACTTTCATGAGACATCCTCTTAGATTGGTACAAAAACAGAAAACTACTTGCTCTGTCGTCCTTATGTAAAGTCTGTTGTAATTTTAGCTCATGTCAGAGTTCTTTTAGCCAGAAGGAGGAAATAAGATGTGATTTTTGTCATTAAAGTTTATGAGTTAGTTACAGTAGTCCCTCGTTTATCGCCGGGGATCTGTACACTGAAGTCCTGCGATAAGTGAAATATCATGAAGTAGGAATAGTAGTGCAAGTAGTAAGTACCGGTAGTAGTTTATTTTAGTATTTATATATATATATTAGGGCTGGGCGATATCTCGATATTTTTAAACTATTGAGATAATTTTTTTGCAATAGAAGTTGAGACTATCTCGATATAAACAATATAGTTTTATACTTAGAAATCCTGCATCTCTTTCTCCCAGGCGGCCCCGCCTCCTACACACACAATCCTCAGCCGCGCTCCCCCTCCCCTTCCTGCTTCTTCAGTGTGGGCAGGAAGGAGACGTTAAGTTAACACGGCAGCTAGCGTGTGTGAAGCTCCGTCAGATCTGACTCCTTGAAATAAACCACGGTTCAGAGCTCATGTAGCCGTGTTGTGTGTCTTTTTAGAGGAACAGAGAGGAAGTGCAACATTAATAAATCAACAGTTTATCATATCGCTAAAGATACGGTCCTTAGCAGCTAAAGCGTTAGCCGTCTTGTTAGCTGCTAAGGATCGTATCTTTAGTGATATGATAAACTGTTGATTTATTAATTTTGCACTTCCTCTCTGTTCCTCTAAAAAGACACACAGCATGGATAAATGAACTCTGAACAGTGTTTCATTTCAAGGAGTCAGATCTGATGGAGGTTCCAGGTGGAGGTTCACTACAGCAGCTTCACACAGGCTGACTAACATGAAGGAGGTGCAGCTGAATGGACTGTACCTATACAGCTCCTTTCTATCTTATCAAGACACTCAAAGCTCTTTACAACACAATCTGTGCCTCATTGACCCATTCAAACATTACTAGATCCCTACGAAGAATAACCAGAGCTTTATCACATTTAGACACTGATAGGACACACCAGAGGTAATGAGGGGTTTCAGGAACACTTCAGCATGTGACTGCTGGTGGAATCGAACCTCCAACTCTCCCATTGGAGGACGACTGCTCTAGCCTCTAAACCACAGCTTCCCCCAGCTGAAGAGGATTATTATTTAATATATGTAAATAGTTTATTTTTTAGGCATTTATTTTGTACAGGTACAGCTGTTAATAAATGTACCTGTGTGACAGTTGGGACAAAACTTTAACTCAAATATATTTTTATTACTTTATGGAAAGAAAAAATATTTAGATATATATTGTATATCTCAAATCTTTTTGTAAAAAACAAATCGAGATATTAAGGCATTTTAACCCCTTTTTTTTTTTCTTCTTTTGGCTGCTCCCTTCATCAGGAGTCACCACGGCGAACTGAGTCGCACGAAAACTTGGTGATTATTTTTACGCCAAATGTCCTTCCTGACTCAACCATCGACCGCCGAGCTACCACAGCCCTCTGAGTGGAGCAGAGAGCTGCTATCTAGAGTGTCTAGGGGAGCGGATGGTGGGGGTTAAGGACCTTGCTCAAGGGCCCAGAGTGGGGCAAATGAGGGTGGAGGCAGGTGTGGGTGTTTCACCTTTCCCACCCACATGTTTTGATGTTGTTGGAGTTGTTTTTAAAAAAAAAATGTTTATTTTACCAGGAAGAAATCCGCTAAGATCATCGGTCTCTTTTACAAGGATGTCCTGGAGTTGAACCAGTGATCTTCCAATCACAGGCTCACCTTCTCATATCTCTGCATCGCCACTCCCACAAGCATATGGGAAGGTACTCTTGCAATTTTCTAAACTCTAATCTAAACGCTCTAAAAGAGCACTACCTACCGGTACATGTAAGTAAGTAAGTAAGTAAGTAAAGTTTATTTATATAGCACTTTTCGCAGATAAAATCACAAAGTGCTGTACAACATATAAATAAAAGATTAAAATAAACAGAAGAATTACTGTAGTAACATCTGATTAATCAAAACAATAAGAACAGCTGATAAAAACAAGAACAATTGATAAAAACACTAAAATAAAAACATTTATCTAAAAGCTTGTCTGAATAAAAGTGTCTTGAGCTGGGTTTTAAAGGAATCAATAGAGGTGGTCACACGAAGAGACAGGGGCAGGGCATTCCACAGCCGGGGGGCTACGGCCTGAAAGGAAAGGTCACCCCGAGTTTTAAACCGGGTCTTAGGGACCTTTAGAAGGTTCAATGCTGAAGAACGAAGGGTGCGGGCTGGAGAATAGGGGATCAGCATTTCTGTGATGTACTGGGGGGCCTGTCCATTTAACGCTCTAAAAGTTAATACCAAAATTTTAAAATGAATTCTAAATTCAACAGGGAGCCAATGTAGATCATATAAAACCGGTGTGATGTGAGACCTTCTATTTGTTCCTGTTAAAAGCCTCGCAGCAGCGTTCTGGACCAACTGGACACGAGCGACAGCAGACTTATTAAAACAAGTAAAAAGTGAATTGCAGTAATCTAAACGAGAAGAGATAAAAACATGAATAATCATCTCCAGGTCAGATTTGGATAACATTGCCCTCAGTTTAGAAATGTTCCTCAGGTGATAAAAGCAGTTTCTGACCAGAAGCTTTGAATGTTTGTCCAAAGACATTGACTGGTCGAACTGAACACCAAGGTTTCTGAGGCTCGGCTGAGAAGAGGAGCCCAGAGAACCGAGATGTTGTTTGATGCGAGGAACTTTCTGTTCAGGGGCAATGATCAGGGTTTCAGTCTTGGCAGAATTTAACTGAAGGCAGTTGTTGGCTAACCACACCTTAATATGGGACACACAGTTTACTAATTCATCTAACTTGTGTAATTCTGAGTCATTGAAGGAGCAGTAGAGTTGAATGTCGTCAGCATAGAAATGGTAAGAGACATTTCTGAAGCTATTTATAATCTTTGCAAGGGGTGTGATGTAAATAATGAACAGAATAGGACCCAAGACTGAACCCTGAGGAACACCAAATGTCATGATTTCAGCTCCCTGCCTTGGCTGCACTCTCGGCCACGCCCACTTCTCCGTGCATGGCGATCAGGAGGAAGCTTCTCCCACAGCTGTGGGCTGCACACAGGTGCTAAATCATTTAAAATAATTTATTTTAAATAAAAATGCCATGCCGTTCGTGCAGCTCATCCATCAGTCAGCCATTGTGTGTCATGTCCAAGCTTGCGTTGAAAAGTGCGATGGCGCGAGTCTGCAAAAAACGAACCGTGAAGTAACGAGGGACTACTGTACACTGGTGATGTATGGATTGTTATGGTAAATAAACATTTTCTAGTTTCAAAACTATTTATTTAGTGTCATGATCGTGTGGTGTTGGGGGAATGAGCCCAGACCTGGGAGACACAGGGTGTAAGGAGGGAGACAGACCAACAGAGGGAGCCGTCCTTACATTTAGTATTTATGGTTCACATTTTATATTATCCGAGTTAAAAATAGAAGAAAAATAGTACATTATTTTCAGCAAAAATGCTGTGAATGCTGACATTAGCTGAAGAAGCTTAAATTGTTTCTAAGCTTCAAAACAAATCAAAACTACTGTAAAAACAAAAATTATCCAAGCAGTAGCTAAATGTAAAACTGTATGGTTCGCTCTTTTGTTTTTCCATTTCAAAACAAAAACGGAAAAACCAAACAAGCTTTGGTTATTCCGTTTTATCATCTTAAAACGAAATTACAAAAACGTTTTTTAAACGTTTTTTCTGTTTTTCCGTTTTTAAAACCTAAATCTAAAAAATGCAAAATCGAAATAATAGAAAATCAACAGTGTTTGATTTTTGCTTTGTGATCTAAATAAAAATAAAATACGCTTGTTTTAATTTGTAGCGATACCGGAAATGTTCGCTCTTTGGTTTTTCCGTAAAACCAAAGAACGAACCATACACGGATTAAGTTCGTGCAAGGAAAACTTCTTTTTTCCGTGACCTAAAGTTGTTGCCATTGTGCTTGGTAAAGATGGGAGACTGTGGCGAAGTGAAGATTCAACGTGTCTGCTGCTTCCATAGAGAACTTTACTAACTGGCATCCTGATCCATGCTCAATAATCCAGGTAGATCAATCTAAATACTTCTGGCTTTTCTGTGTGTGTGGATGTTCCTGTTCAGTGCTCTGAGACAACTTCGCTTTGATGCTATATGAATAAACTGAACTGAATTAAAGTCATCTTTCCCGACTGTTCTGCCTAACTGTTGTGACTCAGCCATATATAAATAAATTCATTACATTTTATATAAAAACATGGTTTATGCAAACATTTAACGCTGCTATTAGCCTGGTTAAAACCAGACCCTGTCCTTCACTTCGCTTTGTACTAGGGTCTGGGACCTGTCCCATAGACAAGGATTTCTCCAGTAGATTTTTGAATGGACCAATCAGAGAACAGAAGGCAGAGTTTTGTTAGTTTAGCCTGGCGAGGTCCAGGCTATAAACAGCTCAGAAACCACTCGGTGGATATTTTTTCTGCTACCAGTGTGTAATTATATGGCTCTAATTTACTGACTGTTGGCCTGGATGAAACATTTGAGATAAAATTCGATTTTTTTATCATTTATTTTCGTAGCGCACCCGAGGCTGTTTGGAAAATGTCAAACCGAAACAATTTAAATCCAGCAGATTTGACCATTTCGTGAATTGATTTAGGAACTGTTAAGCTCAGGAACACTTCTGATATAACGTCAGCTAAGAAATATATTTTTTCTCAGCAAAGAAATAATAGTTTTTTACCTTGTTTTCATGAAAATTCCTTCGTGGCGGCAGCCATTTTAACTGACGACGTCAGTCGACGTCGTTCAAAACTCCGCCTTCTGTTCTCTGATTGGTCCGGTCAAAAATCTACCGGAGAAATCCTTGTCTATGGGAGAAGTCCCAGACTGAACAGTGAAGGGAAATGAGAATTGAGCGGAGCTGTGCAGGAAGGCGAGGGCCAGGCTACGCTGCTATATGTAACTTTTCTAACAATATTTTTTAAACATATTTCTTCACTCTGTCACTATCTCCTGACAGACTGATGTTAGACAAAGTAATCTCTGAAAAAAACTACAGTATAGTCCACTTGCTTCTCTAAAAGCATTTCTAAAAAGCCACAGTGACCCGCCGTTAACCAGCCAATAAAAACTGAGTTTGTAACCAGCCAATAAAAACTGAGTTTGTAACCAGCCAATAAAAACCGAGTTTTTAACCAGCCAATAAAAACTGAGTTTGTAACCAGCCAATAAAAACTGAGTTTTTAACCAGCCAATAAAAACTGAGTTTGTAACCAGCCAATAAACACCGAGTTTTTAACCAGCCAATAAAAACTGAGTTTGTAACCAGCCAATAAAAACTGAGTTTGTAACCAGCCAATAAAAACCGAGTTTGTAACCAGCCAATAAAAACTGAGTTTGTAACCAGCCAATAAAAACTGAGTTTGTAACCAGCCAATAAAAACTGAGTTTGTAACCAGCCAATAAAAACCGAGTTTGTAACCAGCCAATAAAAACCGAGTTTGTAACCAGCCAATAAAAACTGAGTTTGTAACCAGCCAATAAAAACTGAGTTTGTAACCAGCCAATAAAAACTGAGTTTGTAACCAGCCAATAAAAACTGAGTTTGTAACCAGCCAATAAAAACTGAGTTTGTAACCAGCCAATAAAAACCGAGTTTGTAACCAGCCAATAAAAACCGAGTTTGTAACCAGCCAATAAAAACCGAGTTTGTAACCAGCCAATAAAAACTGAGTTTGTAACCAGCCAATAAAAACTGAGTTTGTAACCAGCCAATAAAAACTGAGTTTGTAACCACCAATAAACACCGAGTTTTTAACCAGCCAATAAAAACCGAGTTTGTAACCAGCCAATAAACACCGAGTTTTTAACCAGCCAATAAAAACCGAGTTTGTAACCAGCCAATAAAAACTGAGTTTGTAACCAGCCAATAAAAACTGAGTTTGTAACCAGCCAATAAAAACTGAGTTTGTAACCAGCCAATAAAAACTGAGTTTGTAACCAGCCAATAAAAACCGAGTTTGTAACCAGCCAATAAAAACCGAGTTTGTAACCAGCCAATAAAAACCGAGTTTTTAACCAGCCAATAAAAACCGAGTTTGTAACCAGCCAATAAAAACTGAGTTTTTAACCAGCCAATAAAAACTGAGTTTGTAACCAGCCAATAAAAACTGAGTTTGTAACCAGCCAATAAAAACTGAGTTTGTAACCAGCCAATAAAAACCGAGTTTTTAACCAGCCAATAAAAACTGAGTTTGTAACCAGCCAATAAAAACTGAGTTTTTAACCAGCCAATAAAAACCGAGTTTGTAACCAGCCAATAAAAACTGAGTTTGTAACCAGCCAATAAAAACCGAGTTTGTAACCAGCCAATAAAAACCGAGTTTGTAACCAGCCAATAAAAACTGAGTTTGTAACCAGCCAATAAAAACCGAGTTTGTAACCAGCCAATAAAAACTGAGTTTTTAACCAGCCAATAAAAACTGAGTTTGTAACCAGCCAATAAAAACTGAGTTTGTAACCAGCCAATAAAAACCGAGTTTTTAACCAGCCAATAAAAACCGAGTTTTTAACCAGCCAATAAAAACTGAGTTTTTAACCAGCCAATAAAAACCGAGTTTTTAACCAGCCAATAAAAACCGAGTTTGTAACCAGCCAATAAAAACCGAGTTTTTAACCAGCCAATAAAAACCGAGTTTTTAACCAGCCAATAAAAACCGAGTTTTTAACCAGCCAATAAAAACCGAGTTTTTAACCAGCCAATAAAAACCGAGTTTTTAACCAGCCAATAAAAACCGAGTTTTTAACCAGCCAATAAAAACCGAGTTTTTAACCAGCCAATAAAAACCGAGTTTTTAACCAGCCAATAAAAACCGAGTTTGTAACCAGCCAATAAAAACTGAGTTTTTAACCAGCCAATAAAAACCGAGTTTTTAACCAGCCAATAAAAACCGAGTTTTTAACCAGCCAATAAAAACTGAGTTTTTAACCAGCCAATAAAAACCGAGTTTTTAACCAGCCAATAAAAACAGAGTTTTTAACCAGCCAATAAAAACCGAGTTTTTAACCAGCCAATAAAAACCGAGTTTTTAACCAGCCAATAAAAACCGAGTTTTTAACCAGCCAATAAAAACAGAGTTTTTAACCAGCCAATAAAAACCGAGTTTTTAACCAGCCAATAAAAACCGAGTTTTTAACCAGCCAATAAAAACCGAGTTTTTAACCAGCCAATAAAAACCGAGTTTTTAACCAGCCAATAAAAACCGAGTTTTTAACCAGCCAATAAAAACAGAGTTTTTAACCAGCCAATAAAAACCGAGTTTTTAACCAGCCAATAAAAACTGAGTTTTTAACCAGCCAATAAAAACCGAGTTTTTAACCAGCCAATAAAAACAGAGTTTTTAACCAGCCAATAAAAACGAGTTTTTAACCAGCCAATAAAAACGAGTTTTTAACCAGCCAATAAAAACAGAGTTTTTAACCAGCCAATAAAAACCGAGTTTTTAACCAGCCAATAAAAACGAGTTTTTAACCAGCCAATAAAAACAGAGTTTTTAACCAGCCAATAAAAACGAGTTTTTAACCAGCCAATAAAAACAGAGTTTTTAACCAGCCAATAAAAACCGAGTTTTTAACCAGCCAATAAAAACCGAGTTTTTAACCAGCCAATAAAAACCGAGTTTGTAACCAGCCAATAAAAACTGAGTTTTTAACCAGCCAATAAAAACCGAGTTTTTAACCAGCCAATAAAAACCGAGTTTGTAACCAGCCAATAAAAACTGAGTTTTTAACCAGCCAATAAAAACCGAGTTTTTAACCAGCCAATAAAAACCGAGTTTTTAACCAGCCAATAAAAACTGAGTTTTTAACAGCCAATAAAAACCGAGTTTGTAACCAGCCAATAAAAACTGAGTTTTTAACCAGCCAATAAAAACCGAGTTTTTAACCAGCCAATAAAAACCGAGTTTTTAACCAGCCAATAAAAACAGAGTTTTTAACCAGCCAATAAAAACTGAGTTTTTAACCAGCCAATAAAAACCGAGTTTTTAACCAGCCAATAAAAACTGAGTTTGTAACCAGCCAATAAAAACTGAGTTTTTAACCAGCCAATAAAAACTGAGTTTTTAACCAGCCAATAAAAACCGAGTTTGTAACCAGCCAATAAAAACTGAGTTTTTAACCAGCCAATAAACACCGAGTTTTTAACCAGCCAATAAAAACTGAGCTTCTCACGCTCCTAACCCACGCCCCCGCCTGTCCCAGCCCCAGCGGCCGCGCACGTTCTCGTTCAAAGGATTGCAAAGCGATGCAGGACTGTTTTGTATGTGACACAAATGTATTAAATTCCCTTTCTTCATCCCTGATCTGGACTTTTCTTTTGTTTTTTTGCCAAAAGTCAAGTGATCGCTTCCTCCTCCACTGACTCCATGACTGAAATGATGAGGAAATGAATTAATTTGTCACAAGCGAATTAAACTCGGGTTCAACGTGGCTGCGCGAGGTTCTGCAGATTTCCTGGTGTGCTGGACCAGCGCTCCATGTTTTTATTTTATTTTTTAGAACATTTTATTAACATATAAACACAGAAATTCGCAGCGGCTGCGACAGGACATGAAGTGGAGGCGGAGCTAAGGAGGCTGAGCTGAATTTCAGCGAGAGCAAGGGGGAGCAGAGCCATATATGGCTCTGAGGGGGAGGGACCAGAAACGTGTCTCTGTTCAACATTTTTCTAAGTTCCAGCGTGTTCCAGAAATTACATATAGCAGCTTTAATCTGTTTAATTGTGAAATCTTTAGAAATGTACAAAAAAGAATGTTGAATTTTAGTGTGTACAGTTGTTCTCATTGATGTACAGGAACGTGTCCTGCTGTGACCAGAGTTCATCTTTATCGACCTCGAAAGTGTCTGACCACGTTAGCCTTGGCATCAGAAGCATTTGTGGTGGGGGTGGGGGTCGTCCCCCAGAAAATTTTGAATAAATGCCATTTTCTACATTTTGGTGTATTTTAACGGGTTGTTGAATGTCTATGTTGAGCTCCATAAGTAAACCCTTGATTCAATAACTATTTTAGAGAGCAACAAGAAATGTCCTGACCAACGGCTCTCCTTGTGTGAACAGAGCACGCTCCGCTTCCCTCACTCATCCTAACCCCCCCATTCCAGTCAACAACACTGCAGTAAAACCTTCCCTTGATTCAGAAACTCTCACTTCATCCAGCTGGATTAAAACATCCTTTATGGGTGAGAGGTTCCTTTACAGCTGGGCTGTATTTGCACATGCAACATTGTATATGGCCCCTGTTTAAAGAAGAATAACTTACAAAAGAGCAATTTTCCATGTAGATTTCCTTACTTTGATTCCACACTTTTAAAGCCTGATTCTCACTAAGTTTGTGTAAATTCAGCTGTTTAAAGATATTTCAACGTTAATGCACTTTAACACACAGCGACAGGTCGGCACATGTGTTTATTGGTAAATTAAATAAAACATTACCAGTAGACTGCTTTACTTGAGATCAATGCTAATCATTTAAAGGATGTTTCTCACCAAGTTTGAGGGCAATAAATTTGGGGTTTAAAAGAAGTTGCAACTTTCATGCATGTCCACACTACACGTGTTTATAGGCAAATTAAATAATGAAAGCAACATTACCCCTAGATCTAACAAGGTGGAGTCAGGTTCTCTGAAATGAATTGTCCATTGTTAAACTGAGAAATATATTTTAGTTGAGTTGAACACAAGTAAGTCTAGTAGTAACGTTTTTTTTTTTTTTTGCCCATAAACACATGTAGTGCCAACATGACACTTTGTTAAAGTGCATTGATGCAAATATGTTCCTGGTTTTAGTACCATATTTTATATCGCTCTATAATCTAGCTGTTTTTTTAAACACAATTTTCTTTAATTTTTTCAGTTGATATGCCTTATTTTAAGATTGTCTACTGTTGTCATTATTCATTGTTTAAATCAGGTCTCTCTTGTAAAAGTGAGGCTCATTGAGACTAACGTGTAGAAATAAAGGTTGAATTAAAGTTGTAATGTCTTTAAAACAAGTTCAACACATCTGGATTTCCATGAACTTTGTGGAATTAGAATGAGAACATGTTGCTTTGTTTTCTACATGATCTGCCCTAAAGGGTCAAACACAATATGGTGCATGCACAAATGCGTCGATCCTCCAGTGATCTCTTCACTTGCTGTAGATCACTGGTCTGTTCACCTGCTGTAGATCACTGGTCTGTTCACCTGCTGTAGATCACTGGTCTGTTCACCTGCTGTAGATCACTGGTCTGTTCACTTGCTGTAGATCACTGGTCTGTTCACTTGCTGTAGATCACTGGTCTGTTCACTTGCTGTAGATCACTGGTCTGTTCACTTGCTGTAGATCACTGGTCTGTTCACTTGCTGTAGATCACTGGTCTGTTCACTTGCTGTAGATCACTGGTCTGTTCACTTGCTGTAGATCACTGGTCTGTTCACCTGCTGTAGATCACTGGTCTGTTCACCTGCTGTAGATCACTGGTCTGTTCACTTGCTGTAGATCACTGGTCTGTTCACTTGCTGTAGATCACTGGTCTGTTCACCTGCTGTAGATCACTGGTCTGTTCACCTGCTGTAGATCACTGGTCTGTTCACCTGCTGTAGATCACTGGTCTGTTCACCTGCTGTAGATCACTGGTCTGTTCACTTGCTGTAGATCACTGGTCTGTTCACTTGCTGTAGATCACTGGTCTGTTCACTTGCTGTAGATCACTGGTCTGTTCACTTGCTGTAGATCACTGGTCTGTTCACTTGCTGTAGATCACTGGTCTGTTCACTTGCTGTAGATCACTGGTCTGTTCACTTGCTGTAGATCACTGGTCTGTTCACTTGCTGTAGATCACTGGTCTGTTCACCTGCTGTAGATCACTGGTCTGTTCACTTGCTGTAGATCACTGGTCTGTTCACCTGCTGTAGATCACTGGTCTGTTCACTTGCTGTAGATCACTGGTCTGTTCACTTGCTGTAGATCACTGGTCTGTTCACTTGCTGTAGATCACTGGTCTGTTCACTTGCTGTAGATCACTGGTCTGTTCACCTGCTGTAGATCACTGGTCTGTTCACTTGCTGTAGATCACTGGTCTGTTCACTTGCTGTAGATCACTGGTCTGTTCACTTGCTGTAGATCACTGGTCTGTTCACCTGCTGTAGATCACTGGTCTGTTCACTTGCTGTAGATCACTGGTCTGTTCACCTGCTGTAGATCACTGGTCTGTTCACCTGCTGTAGATCACTGGTCTGTTCACTTGCTGTAGATCACTGGTCTGTTCACCTGCTGTAGATCACTGGTCTGTTCACTTGCTGTAGATCACTGGTCTGTTCACTTGCTGTAGATCACTGGTCTGTTCACCTGCTGTAGATCACTGGTCTGTTCACTTGCTGTAGATCACTGGTCTGTTCACCTGCTGTAGATCACTGGTCTGTTCACTTGCTGTAGATCACTGGTCTGTTCACCTGCTGTAGATCACTGGTCTGTTCACTTGCTGTAGATCACTGGTCTGTTCACCTGCTGTAGATCACTGGTCTGTTCACTTGCTGTAGATCACTGGTCTGTTCACTTGCTGTAGATCACTGGTCTGTTCACTTGCTGTAGATCACTGGTCTGTTCACTTGCTGTAGATCACTGGTCTGTTCACTTGCTGTAGATCACTGGTCTGTTCACCTGCTGTAGATCACTGGTCTGTTCACCTGCTGTAGATCACTGGTCTGTTCACTTGCTGTAGATCACTGGTCTGTTCACTTGCTGTAGATCACTGGTCTGTTCACTTGCTGTAGATCACTGGTCTGTTCACCTGCTGTAGATCACTGGTCTGTTCACCTGCTGTAGATCACTGGTCTGTTCACTTGCTGTAGATCACTGGTCTGTTCACTTGCTGTAGATCACTGGTCTGTTCACCTGCTGTAGATCACTGGTCTGTTCACCTGCTGTAGATCACTGGTCTGTTCACTTGCTGTAGATCACTGGTCTGTTCACTTGCTGTAGATCACTGGTCTGTTCACTTGCTGTAGATCACTGGTCTGTTCACTTGCTGTAGATCACTGGTCTGTTCACTTGCTGTAGATCACTGGTCTGTTCACCTGCTGTAGATCACTGGTCTGTTCACTTGCTGTAGATCACTGGTCTGTTCACCTGCTGTAGATCACTGGTCTGTTCACCTGCTGTAGATCACTGGTCTGTTCACCTGCTGTAGATCACTGGTCTGTTCACTTGCTGTAGATCACTGGTCTGTTCACTTGCTGTAGATCACTGGTCTGTT
Source organism: Garcialebias charrua (assembly GCA_038048925.1). Classification (NCBI taxonomy): domain Eukaryota; kingdom Metazoa; phylum Chordata; class Actinopteri; order Cyprinodontiformes; family Rivulidae; genus Garcialebias; species Garcialebias charrua. Next base: position 49,026 of record JBBPBX010005195.1, on the reverse strand, counting down.
CACTTGCTGTAGATCACTGGTCTGTTCACCTGCTGTAGATCACTGGTCTGTTCACCTGCTGTAGATCACTGGTCTGTTCACCTGCTGTAGATCACTGGTCTGTTCACCTGCTGTAGATCACTGGTCTGTTCACTTGCTGTAGATCACTGGTCTGTTCACCTGCTGTAGATCACTGGTCTGTTCACCTGCTGTAGATCACTGGTCTGTTCACTTGCTGTAGATCACTGGTCTGTTCACTTGCTGTAGATCACTGGTCTGTTCACTTGCTGTAGATCACTGGTCTGTTCACTTGCTGTAGATCACTGGTCTGTTCACCTGCTGTAGATCACTGGTCTGTTCACTTGCTGTAGATCACTGGTCTGTTCACTTGCTGTAGATCACTGGTCTGTTCACCTGCTGTAGATCACTGGTCTGTTCACCTGCTGTAGATCACTGGTCTGTTCACTTGCTGTAGATCACTGGTCTGTTCACCTGCTGTAGATCACTGGTCTGTTCACCTGCTGTAGATCACTGGTCTGTTCACCTGCTGTAGATCACTGGTCTGTTCACCTGCTGTAGATCACTGGTCTGTTCACTTGCTGTAGATCACTGGTCTGTTCACTTGCTGTAGATCACTGGTCTGTTCACCTGCTGTAGATCACTGGTCTGTTCACTTGCTGTAGATCACTGGTCTGTTCACTTGCTGTAGATCACTGGTCTGTTCACTTGCTGTAGATCACTGGTCTGTTCACTTGCTGTAGATCACTGGTCTGTTCACTTGCTGTAGATCACTGGTCTGTTCACTTGCTGTAGATCACTGGTCTGTTCACCTGCTGTAGATCACTGGTCTGTTCACCTGCTGTAGATCACTGGTCTGTTCACTTGCTGTAGATCACTGGTCTGTTCACTTGCTGTAGATCACTGGTCTGTTCACCTGCTGTAGATCACTGGTCTGTTCACTTGCTGTAGATCACTGGTCTGTTCACTTGCTGTAGATCACTGGTCTGTTCACTTGCTGTAGATCACTGGTCTGTTCACTTGCTGTAGATCACTGGTCTGTTCACTTGCTGTAGATCACTGGTCTGTTCACCTGCTGTAGATCACTGGTCTGTTCACTTGCTGTAGATCACTGGTCTGTTCACTTGCTGTAGATCACTGGTCTGTTCACTTGCTGTAGATCACTGGTCTGTTCACTTGCTGTAGATCACTGGTCTGTTCACTTGCTGTAGATCACTGGTCTGTTCACCTGCTGTAGATCACTGGTCTGTTCACTTGCTGTAGATCACTGGTCTGTTCACCTGCTGTAGATCACTGGTCTGTTCACTTGCTGTAGATCACTGGTCTGTTCACTTGCTGTAGATCACTGGTCTGTTCACTTGCTGTAGATCACTGGTCTGTTCACTTGCTGTAGATCACTGGTCTGTTCACTTGCTGTAGATCACTGGTCTGTTCACCTGCTGTAGATCACTGGTCTGTTCACTTGCTGTAGATCACTGGTCTGTTCACTTGCTGTAGATCACTGGTCTGTTCACTTGCTGTAGATCACTGGTCTGTTCACTTGCTGTAGATCACTGGTCTGTTCACTTGCTGTAGATCACTGGTCTGTTCACCTGCTGTAGATCACTGGTCTGTTCACTTGCTGTAGATCACTGGTCTGTTCACTTGCTGTAGATCACTGGTCTGTTCACCTGCTGTAGATCACTGGTCTGTTCACTTGCTGTAGATCACTGGTCTGTTCACTTGCTGTAGATCACTGGTCTGTTCACTTGCTGTAGATCACTGGTCTGTTCACTTGCTGTAGATCACTGGTCTGTTCACTTGCTGTAGATCACTGGTCTGTTCACCTGCTGTAGATCACTGGTCTGTTCACCTGCTGTAGATCACTGGTCTGTTCACTTGCTGTAGATCACTGGTCTGTTCACTTGCTGTAGATCACTGGTCTGTTCACTTGCTGTAGATCACTGGTCTGTTCACTTGCTGTAGATCACTGGTCTGTTCACCTGCTGTAGATCACTGGTCTGTTCACTTGCTGTAGATCACTGGTCTGTTCACTTGCTGTAGATCACTGGTCTGTTCACCTGCTGTAGATCACTGGTCTGTTCACTTGCTGTAGATCACTGGTCTGTTCACCTGCTGTAGATCACTGGTCTGTTCACTTGCTGTAGATCACTGGTCTGTTCACCTGCTGTAGATCACTGGTCTGTTCACCTGCTGTAGATCACTGGTCTGTTCACTTGCTGTAGATCACTGGTCTGTTCACCTGCTGTAGATCACTGGTCTGTTCACTTGCTGTAGATCACTGGTCTGTTCACCTGCTGTAGATCACTGGTCTGTTCACCTGCTGTAGATCACTGGTCTGTTCACTTGCTGTAGATCACTGGTCTGTTCACTTGCTGTAGATCACTGGTCTGTTCACCTGCTGTAGATCACTGGTCTGTTCACTTGCTGTAGATCACTGGTCTGTTCACTTGCTGTAGATCACTGGTCTGTTCACTTGCTGTAGATCACTGGTCTGTTCACTGCTGTAGATCACTGGTCTGTTCACCTGCTGTAGATCACTGGTCTGTTCACCTGCTGTAGATCACTGGTCTGTTCACTTGCTGTAGATCACTGGTCTGTTCACTTGCTGTAGATCACTGGTCTGTTCACCTGCTGTAGATCACTGGTCTGTTCACTTGCTGTAGATCACTGGTCTGTTCACCTGCTGTAGATCACTGGTCTGTTCACCTGCTGTAGATCACTGGTCTGTTCACTTGCTGTAGATCACTGGTCTGTTCACCTGCTGTAGATCACTGGTCTGTTCACTTGCTGTAGATCACTGGTCTGTTCACTTGCTGTAGATCACTGGTCTGTTCACTTGCTGTAGATCACTGGTCTGTTCACTTGCTGTAGATCACTGGTCTGTTCACCTGCTGTAGATCACTGGTCTGTTCACCTGCTGTAGATCACTGGTCTGTTCACTTGCTGTAGATCACTGGTCTGTTCACTTGCTGTAGATCACTGGTCTGTTCACTTGCTGTAGATCACTGGTCTGTTCACTTGCTGTAGATCACTGGTCTGTTCACCTGCTGTAGATCACTGGTCTGTTCACCTGCTGTAGATCACTGGTCTGTTCACCTGCTGTAGATCACTGGTCTGTTCACTTGCTGTAGATCACTGGTCTGTTCACTTGCTGTAGATCACTGGTCTGTTCACCTGCTGTAGATCACTGGTCTGTTCACTTGCTGTAGATCACTGGTCTGTTCACCTGCTGTAGATCACTGGTCTGTTCACCTGCTGTAGATCACTGGTCTGTTCACCTGCTGTAGATCACTGGTCTGTTCACCTGCTGTAGATCACTGGTCTGTTCACTTGCTGTAGATCACTGGTCTGTTCACCTGCTGTAGATCACTGGTCTGTTCACCTGCTGTAGATCACTGGTCTGTTCACCTGCTGTAGATCACTGGTCTGTTCACCTGCTGTAGATCACTGGTCTGTTCACTTGCTGTAGATCACTGGTCTGTTCACTTGCTGTAGATCACTGGTCTGTTCACTTGCTGTAGATCACTGGTCTGTTCACTTGCTGTAGATCACTGGTCTGTTCACCTGCTGTAGATCACTGGTCTGTTCACCTGCTGTAGATCACTGGTCTGTTCACTTGCTGTAGATCACTGGTCTGTTCACCTGCTGTAGATCACTGGTCTGTTCACTTGCTGTAGATCACTGGTCTGTTCACTTGCTGTAGATCACTGGTCTGTTCACCTGCTGTAGATCACTGGTCTGTTCACTTGCTGTAGATCACTGGTCTGTTCACCTGCTGTAGATCACTGGTCTGTTCACCTGCTGTAGATCACTGGTCTGTTCACCTGCTGTAGATCACTGGTCTGTTCACTTGCTGTAGATCACTGGTCTGTTCACCTGCTGTAGATCACTGGTCTGTTCACTTGCTGTAGATCACTGGTCTGTTCACTTGCTGTAGATCACTGGTCTGTTCACTTGCTGTAGATCACTGGTCTGTTCACTTGCTGTAGATCACTGGTCTGTTCACCTGCTGTAGATCACTGGTCTGTTCACCTGCTGTAGATCACTGGTCTGTTCACTGCTGTAGATCACTGGTCTGTTCACCTGCTGTAGATCACTGGTCTGTTCACTTGCTGTAGATCACTGGTCTGTTCACCTGCTGTAGATCACTGGTCTGTTCACTTGCTGTAGATCACTGGTCTGTTCACTTGCTGTAGATCACTGGTCTGTTCACTTGCTGTAGATCACTGGTCTGTTCACTTGCTGTAGATCACTGGTCTGTTCACTTGCTGTAGATCACTGGTCTGTTCACCTGCTGTAGATCACTGGTCTGTTCACTTGCTGTAGATCACTGGTCTGTTCACTTGCTGTAGATCACTGGTCTGTTCACCTGCTGTAGATCACTGGTCTGTTCACCTGCTGTAGATCACTGGTCTGTTCACTTGCTGTAGATCACTGGTCTGTTCACTTGCTGTAGATCACTGGTCTGTTCACTTGCTGTAGATCACTGGTCTGTTCACCTGCTGTAGATCACTGGTCTGTTCACCTGCTGTAGATCACTGGTCTGTTCACCTGCTGTAGATCACTGGTCTGTTCACTTGCTGTAGATCACTGGTCTGTTCACTTGCTGTAGATCACTGGTCTGTTCACTTGCTGTAGATCACTGGTCTGTTCACTTGCTGTAGATCACTGGTCTGTTCACTTGCTGTAGATCACTGGTCTGTTCACTTGCTGTAGATCACTGGTCTGTTCACTTGCTGTAGATCACTGGTCTGTTCACTTGCTGTAGATCACTGGTCTGTTCACCTGCTGTAGATCACTGGTCTGTTCACTTGCTGTAGATCACTGGTCTGTTCACTTGCTGTAGATCACTGGTCTGTTCACTTGCTGTAGATCACTGGTCTGTTCACTTGCTGTAGATCACTGGTCTGTTCACTTGCTGTAGATCACTGGTCTGTTCACTTGCTGTAGATCACTGGTCTGTTCACTTGCTGTAGATCACTGGTCTGTTCACTTGCTGTAGATCACTGGTCTGTTCACTTGCTGTAGATCACTGGTCTGTTCACTTGCTGTAGATCACTGGTCTGTTCACTTGCTGTAGATCACTGGTCTGTTCACCTGCTGTAGATCACTGGTCTGTTCACTTGCTGTAGATCACTGGTCTGTTCACCTGCTGTAGATCACTGGTCTGTTCACTTGCTGTAGATCACTGGTCTGTTCACTTGCTGTAGATCACTGGTCTGTTCACTTGCTGTAGATCACTGGTCTGTTCACCTGCTGTAGATCACTGGTCTGTTCACTTGCTGTAGATCACTGGTCTGTTCACCTGCTGTAGATCACTGGTCTGTTCACTTGCTGTAGATCACTGGTCTGTTCACTTGCTGTAGATCACTGGTCTGTTCACCTGCTGTAGATCACTGGTCTGTTCACCTGCTGTAGATCACTGGTCTGTTCACCTGCTGTAGATCACTGGTCTGTTCACTTGCTGTAGATCACTGGTCTGTTCACTTGCTGTAGATCACTGGTCTGTTCACTTGCTGTAGATCACTGGTCTGTTCACTTGCTGTAGATCACTGGTCTGTTCACCTGCTGTAGATCACTGGTCTGTTCACTTGCTGTAGATCACTGGTCTGTTCACTTGCTGTAGATCACTGGTCTGTTCACCTGCTGTAGATCACTGGTCTGTTCACCTGCTGTAGATCACTGGTCTGTTCACTTGCTGTAGATCACTGGTCTGTTCACCTGCTGTAGATCACTGGTCTGTTCACCTGCTGTAGATCACTGGTCTGTTCACTTGCTGTAGATCACTGGTCTGTTCACTTGCTGTAGATCACTGGTCTGTTCACTTGCTGTAGATCACTGGTCTGTTCACCTGCTGTAGATCACTGGTCTGTTCACTTGCTGTAGATCACTGGTCTGTTCACTTGCTGTAGATCACTGGTCTGTTCACTTGCTGTAGATCACTGGTCTGTTCACCTGCTGTAGATCACTGGTCTGTTCACTTGCTGTAGATCACTGGTCTGTTCACTTGCTGTAGATCACTGGTCTGTTCACCTGCTGTAGATCACTGGTCTGTTCACTTGCTGTAGATCACTGGTCTGTTCACCTGCTGTAGATCACTGGTCTGTTCACTTGCTGTAGATCACTGGTCTGTTCACCTGCTGTAGATCACTGGTCTGTTCACCTGCTGTAGATCACTGGTCTGTTCACTTGCTGTAGATCACTGGTCTGTTCACTTGCTGTAGATCACTGGTCTGTTCACTTGCTGTAGATCACTGGTCTGTTCACCTGCTGTAGATCACTGGTCTGTTCACTTGCTGTAGATCACTGGTCTGTTCACCTGCTGTAGATCACTGGTCTGTTCACTTGCTGTAGATCACTGGTCTGTTCACTTGCTGTAGATCACTGGTCTGTTCACTTGCTGTAGATCACTGGTCTGTTCACTTGCTGTAGATCACTGGTCTGTTCACTTGCTGTAGATCACTGGTCTGTTCACTTGCTGTAGATCACTGGTCTGTTCACTTGCTGTAGATCACTGGTCTGTTCACCTGCTGTAGATCACTGGTCTGTTCACTTGCTGTAGATCACTGGTCTGTTCACTTGCTGTAGATCACTGGTCTGTTCACTTGCTGTAGATCACTGGTCTGTTCACTTGCTGTAGATCACTGGTCTGTTCACTTGCTGTAGATCACTGGTCTGTTCACTTGCTGTAGATCACTGGTCTGTTCACTTGCTGTAGATCACTGGTCTGTTCACTTGCTGTAGATCACTGGTCTGTTCACCTGCTGTAGATCACTGGTCTGTTCACTTGCTGTAGATCACTGGTCTGTTCACTTGCTGTAGATCACTGGTCTGTTCACCTGCTGTAGATCACTGGTCTGTTCACCTGCTGTAGATCACTGGTCTGTTCACCTGCTGTAGATCACTGGTCTGTTCACCTGCTGTAGATCACTGGTCTGTTCACTTGCTGTAGATCACTGGTCTGTTCACTTGCTGTAGATCACTGGTCTGTTCACCTGCTGTAGATCACTGGTCTGTTCACCTGCTGTAGATCACTGGTCTGTTCACCTGCTGTAGATCACTGGTCTGTTCACTTGCTGTAGATCACTGGTCTGTTCACCTGCTGTAGATCACTGGTCTGTTCACCTGCTGTAGATCACTGGTCTGTTCACCTGCTGTAGATCACTGGTCTGTTCACCTGCTGTAGATCACTGGTCTGTTCACTTGCTGTAGATCACTGGTCTGTTCACCTGCTGTAGATCACTGGTCTGTTCACTTGCTGTAGATCACTGGTCTGTTCACTTGCTGTAGATCACTGGTCTGTTCACTTGCTGTAGATCACTGGTCTGTTCACCTGCTGTAGATCACTGGTCTGTTCACTTGCTGTAGATCACTGGTCTGTTCACCTGCTGTAGATCACTGGTCTGTTCACCTGCTGTAGATCACTGGTCTGTTCACTTGCTGTAGATCACTGGTCTGTTCACTTGCTGTAGATCACTGGTCTGTTCACCTGCTGTAGATCACTGGTCTGTTCACTTGCTGTAGATCACTGGTCTGTTCACTTGCTGTAGATCACTGGTCTGTTCACTTGCTGTAGATCACTGGTCTGTTCACTTGCTGTAGATCACTGGTCTGTTCACTTGCTGTAGATCACTGGTCTGTTCACTTGCTGTAGATCACTGGTCTGTTCACTTGCTGTAGATCACTGGTCTGTTCACTTGCTGTAGATCACTGGTCTGTTCACTTGCTGTAGATCACTGGTCTGTTCACTTGCTGTAGATCACTGGTCTGTTCACTTGCTGTAGATCACTGGTCTGTTCACTTGCTGTAGATCACTGGTCTGTTCACCTGCTGTAGATCACTGGTCTGTTCACCTGCTGTAGATCACTGGTCTGTTCACCATCCTCAGCTTCCAGCTGCAGCTGCATTCCCCTTGTCTGACTCATCACTGTCGGCAGCTCTCTTCACTGGTTCTATTTCTATCGCCGCATCCATCATCATTCTTTAAAAAGTCTTCAGTTGATCCAAAATGCTGCTGCCTGAGTCTTAACTGGAGTTACTGGGAGAGTTCATATCTCTCCAGTTTTAGCTTCTCTCCACTGGCTCCCTGTCAAATCCAGAACTGAATTCAAAATCTTGCCTACAAAGCTCTCAACAACCTAGCTCCATCTTATATTACAGATCTTATTGTTCCATATTTTCCTAACCGAGCACTTCATCGTCAGACTGCAGGTTTACTTGTGGTTCCTAGAGTTTCCAGCAGCAGAATGTCTATTTTCAATGTCAATAATACCCTCTCCACCTTCAGCTCCTCCAACCCAGATGATCTCGTCACATTATACAACACCAGCCTAACCAACATCCTCAACTCTGTTGCTCCTCTGAAAACCCAGACTGTTTCCTTCTCCAACTCTGCACCCTGGTTCACTCCAGCACTCCGCTCCCTGAAAACCAAAGGTCGGCGGCTAGAGCGTCTTTATAAAAAATCCGGTCTCACAATTCACAAGCAACTTTATGCAAACCACATCATTCATTACAAGAACAGTATTTCTCAAGCCAAATCCAGCTACTTCTCAGACATCATCAGTTCTAATGTTGGTAATTCAAAAACATTGTTCTCTCTCCTTCACCGTTCTGTCTCATCTCCTAACTCCCTGCCCTCTCACATGGTTTCCACAGAATTTTGCAACTCCATTATGTCATATTTCAATGAAAAGATTATTTCAATTCATAAACACCTTGGACCAAATACTGCCCCCAGCATCCTTGTTGAACTCCCCCCTCCCTCCCTCCCTTTCTCTGTCTTCTCCCTCCCCTCTGCTGATGACATTGCTGACATTATCAGCAAGTCCAAGTCCTCATCCTGTCAACTTGACCCATTCCCCACAGTTCTTGTTAAATCCTGTCTCCCGTCTCTGCTCCCTATCATCACTAATATCATCCACTCCTCCCTAACCTCTGGCATTGTTCCCACAGCCTTCAAATCTGCTGCCATCACCCCCATCATCAAGAAACCAGGTCTTGACTTCACCAACTTCAGTAATCTTCGTCCGATCTCCAATCTGCCCTTCATCTCCAAGATCCTTGAAAAAACTGTTGCTAGTCAACTTCACTCACACCTGTCCAACAACAACATTTATGAAGAGTTTCAATCTGGATTTCGCCCCCACCATAGCACCGAAACAGCTCTAGTAAAAATTACTAACGACCTTCTTCTTGCTGCTGACTCTGGTCTTCTGTCCATCCTCATTCTTCTTGATCTAAGTTCTGCCTTCGACACCATCTGTCATTCTATCCTCCTCAACAGACTAACCTCCATTGGCATCTCAGGTACCCCGTTAGACTGGTTCACCTCCTATCTCTCTGACCGCACTCAATTCATTCAGCTTAAATCCTTCCGTTCCCAGTCTTCCCCTGTCTCCACGGGTGTCCCCCAAGGCTCTGTCCTCGGACCCCTCCTCTTCATCATTTACCTCCTTCCTCTAGGTCACATCTTCCGCAAATACGGCATCCATTTCCACTGTTATGCTGATGACACACAGCTCTACTTGTCATCAAAACCTAACTCCACCCACCCACCCTCCATCCTCACCGACTGTCTCAATGAGCTAAATCACTGGTTTTCTAACAATTTCCTTCAACTAAACAGCAACAAAACAGAAATCATTCTTGTTGGTACCAAAAACTATTTCAAAATCAGAACATCTTCTCGTCCCCCTTAACAACTCTCTGCTATCCCCCTCCCCTCAGGTCAAGAGCCTCGGTGTCATCCTCGACACCACTCTCTCCTTCACTTCACACATCAACAATATTACTCGGTCTGCCTATTTCCACCTCCGTAATATTAACCGTCTCCGTCCTTCTCTCACACCCCGCTCCACAGCCATCCTGGTGCACAGTCTTGTGACTTCCCGTATCGATTACTGCAACTCCCTTCTCTACGGCCTCCCCAACAAATCTCTCCACAAGTTACAGATGGTCCAGAACTCAGCTGCCTGTGTCATCACTCAAACCTCCTACTATAACCACATCACTCCTGTCCTGCAGCAGCTCCACTGGCTCCTGGTTAAATCACGCATCATCTTCAAAATTCTACTCCTCACGTTCAAATCTATCCACAACCTTGCCCCTCCTTATCTATCTGACCTCCTACAAATCTCCATCCCATCACGTTCTCTCAGATCCTCCTCTTTGCTACATCTCCATGTACTCTGGACTGCAGGCTGGCCATTTCAGTTTTGTAGCGGACGCGGTCACTCCTTGGCTGCCGCTGCTCCTCGTACTTTTTGCTCCTCTAACTTTTTTGTTACTTTCTGCAGTTTTTTCACCGACCCTTGTTGGGCATTTCTACCTTTCTGTGATTACGTGTTAGAGCACCTGTCTTTTCTGACAACGCTGTGGATCTGCAGACGTTACACGCTGCCAGTCAAAACAGATGACCGCTTGTCCTGAGCCTGGTTCTGCTAGAGGTTTCTTCCTTCTAAAAGGGAGTTTTTCCTTTCCACTGATGCCATTGTGCTTGCTCAGGATGGGAGACTATAGCGAGGCCAAGATTTGACTTGTTTGCTGGATTCCTTAGATAGAAAACTTTACTAGTCTAGGGATGGGAATCGAGAACCGGTTCTTTTAAAGAACCGGTTCTTTATAGTTCAATTCTCTGGAATTGTAGGCTGCTTGTCTTAACGATTCAGTTTATCGGTTCTCTGAGTCGTTCTTCTGACTCGTTCTACTGACTCGACGTGGTGACACATTTACGTGATGACATCACAGACATGCGCGATGCGCCGTATCAACATGCCGTCAAAGAAAAAGCGAAGACGAAACCAGGTCTACTTGCAACACATGCTAAGCGTCGATTACAATAAAGGGCGGAAATACTTCTAACATGCAGAGAGAAGCATTTGGCCACTCAGTATGAGGTGAGTTTGTACAAATGTACCGTCTTTAACAAGCTGCTTCGTGACACTGCTTCATCGTGGTGGTGGAAGCGGAGCTAACAAGCTAGCGTCCTCTGTTTTAAATGTTGCAGCACGTAATGTTAAACTCCTCCAGTTCCTGTCACTTGTTACTTTTTTGCTTAACTGCTTCGACTGTGTTGTATAAATAATCTCCATCTCATGTAATAACATTTAGCAGACGAGGATTGCCGGAGTCTGGCTGGCTCAGAGGCTGGTGCTAGCACACTTAGCTTTCAGGATGACGTTTTTCAACACACAACAGACTTAAAAATGCCACCGTAGAAATGGGAGCAAAAACAAAAGTGTTTTATTTTTGTTCAGTGTGTTTCATTGTAGCCTCTTTCTGTTGTGAGCTTTCTTTGCTGCTCAGTGTTTTTAATGGTGAATTTCCTCTGAAGCTGGCAGAGCTGGGAGATGAAGAGGAAGGCAGAAGAGGATGAAGATGATAACTATGATAACTGTTACAAATAAAGTCCAGTTGATCCTGAATTGAACGCCTTTTTGATTTATCATGTCCTGGATGACTGAGAATCTTCACCAGCATATGTAAGTTTTGTTTTTGTAATGAAAGATGATAGATTGCATGGATTATTACACTATTTATTTTAAAATTGAAACTTGTGCTGCTGGCAGAGCTGGGAGGGACACAGAGAGAGAGACACAGAGGGAGGCAGAAGAGGATGAAGATAACTATGTAAGTTTTGTTTTTTGTAATGAAAGATGATAGATTGCATGGATTATTACACTATTTTAAAATTGAAACTTGTGAATTACAAGTTGTGGTTATGTCAATAATTTCAGATGCCTCCTGTAAAGCAGCAAAAAGAGACAGCTTTTTGAGGAAGAGGACAGAAGTCCAACTGTATAGAAGCCTTTCACCCATTCCAACCAGGGACAGCCCCTTAATACGGTAATGTTAATTAGGAATTATTTTTTCACAAAAGTTCTATTTTTGTTCTGGTGAAAGAGCATTAAATACTTCATGCACACAAATTGTGTACTATTTTTTTGCCTAACCCAATGAGAACCGATAACAGAATTGATAAGGAATTGAATCGATAAATGATATCGATAAAGGAATTGATATTGATAATTTCTTAACAATTCCCATCCCTATACTAGTCTAACCGGAATTTTAGTAGTGGGGGCTGTCAACCTCCCGTTAGCTTAAGCACAAATTTAGCTTAGAGAACCACGTAGCTGCATTTATTGTTCGCTTACCTGCTGCCTTTGTCAACTTCTGTGTCCTCTGGACTGTTGTGGATTCTCTCCTCTGCTCCTTCAAGGTAATGCTCATTCAAGTTACCTCTCACTGCTTCTTGTATATCTTTTTCAGAGCCGTGGGCCTGCTGTTAGCGGCTAGCTCCATGCTAGCTTCCACCGGTTCGACGATGTTGACGTACTCCGCTTCGCAGTTGTTTGAACTTAACAACTGCTCCATTCCACCTTCTGTTTCTACCATCAAACAACTGGGACTTCTTCGTAGTCCTCGTTACATCCATAGAAGCTCTTGAAAGAAATCAGTTTATTGTCATCAAGTGGGCTCTGACTCGATTCCTTCTGTCTGGTCTGAGAGACGTGTCGCACCTCGATTACATCATCAGAACGCTGCGTCTGTAGTCCCTTGTAGTCCACAGCGCACAAAGTGGCAAGGAAAACGTGGAGTGGACTTCAGTCTGCTTAAACCTCTTATAAAAACTTCTGCTCAAACTAGTATTAAAATAGAACTTTTTAATGTTCAATCACTATCCAACAAATCATGTCTAATTCATGATCACATTCTGGAGAAGAACTTGGACCTTATGTGTCTTACAGAAACTTGGCATCAACCAGATGTGTACAACTCTCTAAATGAAGCTTGTCCCTCTGGATACAGTTATCTGCAGAGAGCCCACTGCACTGGCCACGGTGGTGGTCTGGCGGTAATTTATCGCAGTAATTTAAAATGATCACATCTGGCTTCTCAGGACTTTTCTTCTTTTGAATGTTTGGCCTTCAGCTTCAAAGCCCCACTTCTGATGAATGTTATTTTGATTTATAGGCCTCCCAAACCGCATGTTTCATTTAACTCAGAGATGCATGACCTCCTCACTTTTTTTTGCACCTCCCCTGTGAAGACTATTTTTCTTGGCGACTTAAATATCCACATGGACAATTCCTCTTCACCTCTGGCAACAGATTTTAAGTCTCTTCTGGACTCTCTCAATCTCACTCAACACGTTGACGCCCCTACGCACAACAGGGGGCATACTCTGGATTTGGTGATTACAGACACTGTACTCATCAATAACTTATCTGTATATGACCTGGGTGTCTCAGACCACAGGGTCATCTCCCTGGAAGTGCCTTCATCTTTACCTGCTTCAAACCCAAAACGACCTATCCAGTTCCGTGACTTTAAAAACATTTCCCATGATGTTCTGTCTGCTGATCTTCACGCCCTGACCGCTGTCAATCATTCATTTGCAGATGACTCTGTGGATTACTACAACCTATCTCTCGAGGAGCTCCTGGACCTACATGCCCCCTTTAAGTCAAGACTGGTGTCTTTCTCCCGTTCAGCCCCCTGGTACACTGGTGAACTGTGCAAGATGAAGGCAACTGGCCGTGCTATTGAGAGACGTGTGAAATCATCTGGTCTCTCTGTACATAAGCAGGCATATAAAGAACATCAGAAAGCGTACGCCTATTCTCTTAAAGAAGCACGCTCCAAATATTATTCTAACATCATCAACACCTTTCCTGGAAACTCTAAACAGCTCTTCCCCACAATAACTCATCTGCTTAATCCCATTAAACAAACTCCTGAAGACTCTGCTAAAAAATGCGACCTGTTCCTTTCATCCTTTAAAAACAAAGTTGACACTACCAGATATCAGCTCCACAACCTCCCTGATCTTTGTTTACCATCTACCCGTCTGCTTTCTGGGACCCTGAGCAGCTTTGATGAAGTTGTTCAGAGTGAGGTGGAGACCATCATCAAGAAAATGAAGCCTTCATCCTGCGCCCTGGATCCCTTCCCCTCGTCTCTCATAAAATCCAATCACTTTGCAATAAGCCCATTAATCACACAAATAATAAATCAGTCTCTACAATCTGGTCATGTTCCACTGCCTCTAAAAACTGCCATCATTAGGCCTCTTCTGAAAAAATCTAATTTGGATCCCGACATTCTTTCTAATTACCGTCCAATTTCACACCTCCCTTTTCTGTCTAATGTGCTGGAAAAAGCAGTTGCTGCTCAGCTGCAGGACCACCTACAGCAACACTCTCTGTATGAGAAGTTCCAGTCTGGATTCAGAGCAGCTCACAGTACTGAGACTGCATTGCTGAGAGTTACCAATGATGTCCTCATGGCTGCTGACACTGGCTCTCCCTCCATCCTTGTCCTCCTTGACCTCACTGCAGCCTTCGACACTGTGGACCATAGTATCCTCCTCCACCGTCTTCATGTGGAGGTCGGTCTCTGTGACACCGTCCTGGACTGGTTCAAATCTTTCCTCTCCAATAGGCTGGAATGTGTTAGTCTTGGCAACGCCACGTCCCAGACAGTCTGTGTCTCCTGTGGTGTCCCTCAGGGGTCGGTTCTGGGGCCCCTGCTGTTTTCCCTTTACATGCTGCCTTTAGGTCAAATTATTAATCAGTTCAACATTTCTTTTCACTGTTATGCCGACGATACACAGCTTTACATCAGGACTGGAGCATCCTCATCTTCCACCATTGTCATCTCCATCTTCACTCACTGCCCTCTCTGCCTGCCTGGAGGAAATAAGGGCATGGATGAATCAGAACTTTCTTCAATTAAACTGCTCCAAGACTGAGGCCATACTGATTGGCACCCCTCACCAGGTACAAACATCAACTATAACAACAATTTCCTTTTCTGGACAAGACATCCCCCTCTCCACCTCTGTTACAAATCTTGGAATAAAAATGGACTCTCATCTTACATTTGAAAATCACATTAAGCATCTGTTTAAAACTTGCTTCTTCCATCTTCGAAACATCTCCAGACTTCGCCCATCTCTAACTTTTTCTGATGCTGAGAAGCTCGTCCATGCTTTTGTCTCCTCCAGGCTCGACTACTGCAACTCCCTGTTTATTGGAATCCCTGGTAAATACCTTCAGAAGCTTCAATATATTCAAAACAGTGCAGCAAGGATTTTATTGAGAGCTCGTAAATTTGAACATATTACACCCATTCTCCATAACCTTCATTGGCTTCCTGTCACCTACAGAATTCAGTACAAAACTGCTCTCATTACACACCAATGCTTACACGGAACTTCACCTGATTATCTAAAGGACATTCTTGCTCCATATTCATCCACCCGGTCTCTTCGATCACATTCCACGAACCAAATTAAGGACCATGGGAGACCGGGCTTTCAGTGTGGCTATCCCCCTCCTATGGAACTCCCTTCCTGACTACATGAGAGCTCCACAGTCACTGGTTGACTTTAAACAAGGCTTAAAGACCTTTCTTTTTAAGCGAGCCTACTCTGCCTCCTCATGATTCTATCTTTGATCTTAGTTGATACTATTATTGATTTTACTTGTTTTATCACTTGTTTTATTTGACCTTTAATTTTGTTGCACTTTGAGATTTTCATTAATGAAAAGTGCGTTATAAATCAAATTCATCATCATCATCATTACCCTCTGCCCGCCTCTCCACCATGGGGAGCAGGGCGTTCACCTGCTCTGCCCCTCACCTCTGGAACGCTCTACTGCCAAACCTTCGAAACACCCCCTCTCTTTCTCTGTTCAAGACAGCCCTGAAAACACATCTCTTTAGACTAGCTTATCATTAACTTTACTAAATGTATCTAAAAAAGCTAAGCCTGGTCCTCTGGACATTCAAAAAACAAAACAATAGAAACGTTTCATCTTTCGTCCGAAGACTTCTTCAGTCTGAGATTCTATATTCAGCTCAGTTTTATAAATAGCACCCTCTCACAATGGATCAACCAGTTGGCTGATGACAGCCAAAACCAGCTGCTCACATGATCACTGAGGACCATCAGCCTAACGATGGATCGTTAGCACCCTGATGGTTGTTTGCTATTCACAGAGGGCTGAGTGATACTAGCAATAACAGCATTGTAAGAGGGGACAGTTGAACCCGGAGGCCTCCACCTCTGTTTAATGATGGACGGTTTCTTTTCACAAAGATGGCCTCCTTTACTCCTCTCTCAAACCATTGTTCCTCTCTATCAAGGATGTGAACATCTTCATCCCTGAAAGAGTGACCTCTGACCTGGAGATGAGTGTAGACTGCAGAGTCCTGACCTGATGATGTTGATCTTCTGTGCTGGGCCATCCTTTTGGCCAGTGGCTGTTTAGTTTCCCCGATGTAAGACTGATCACCCTCCTGACACTGAACAACATACACAATATTACTCTGTTTGTGCCGGGGGACTGGATCTTTGGGATGAACCAGTCTTTAATGTATTTTGGGGTTTAAAAGCCACTGGGACGTTGTGTTTAGAAAATAAACGTCTCAATGTCTCTGAAACTCCTGCAACATCTGGAATGACCACTGGTCTGGGTCTGGGTTCCTTCTTTTCACCTGATGGCTGCTGGAGTCCTGTTTGGGTTTCTTCTTTCAGGAAGGCCCAGTTAGGATATCCACATTTCTCTAGAGCCTGTTTTGTGTGTGATTTCTCTTCTGTCTGGCTGCTGAGTTAGTGGGGACGCTGTCTGCTCTGTGGTACAGAGTCCTGATGACTCCTAACTTGTGCTCCAGAGGGTGATGGGAGTCAAACTGTAAATACTGGTCTGTGTGTGTGGGTTTGCGGTACACCTCAGTTTGCAAATTTCCTCTATCAGAAACTGAGACCTCACAGTCCAAGAAAGCCAACCTGCCATTTTTTACATCTTCTCGTGTGAACTTGATATATTTATCCACAGAGTTGATGTGATCAGTGAAATGTTGGACTTCCTGAGATTTAATTTTAACCCAGCTGTCGTCAACATACCTGAACCGATTGTATATTTCTTATTTCATGTGAGTTTTGCAGATTACAATATGTTGGTGAGTCAGAGAAGGCTCTTTTGACCACACTTTCCCAACTTAAATTTAATATCCAGTCACACAGAGAGGCACAAACCCCTTTGATACAACATTTTATTTCTCATGGTTGGGAGTCAGTGAGGGCCACAGTACTCCAGGTCAACTGTTATTGGACGGGGGCACAAAAGTCAAGAGCATTGGGTACATGGATCCAAAATCTGGATATTGGGGTTCCATACGGGCTTAACCCAATATAACACTCTTAAACCTTATCATAATTTCTTAACCTGTTTTGACTCCAGCCCCACCTGTACATACATGTTACATCACCTAAACTTAACCAGTCCCCATCCTGGGACCACTTCCTGACCTGTACCCCCACCTCCAAATCCTAACCTTAAACCTAATCTGGACAACAAACCCTAACCTTAACCTTTCACTTGACCCCTGAACCCCAAACAAACCTAACCTCGTGTGGACAGATGCTCTGAAGCAGAGATGGACTGTGCACATCCTCTGTTACCTAGGTGACAGACTTCATCTTTCTGAATAATTACAAAACAAAGTTAAAAAAAAAACTGTAGAAACGTTTTGTTTTTCGTCCGAAAGACGAAACGTTTCTACAATTTTTTTGTTTTGTTTTGTTTTTTGAATGTCCAGAGGACCAGACTTCGCTTTTTTAGAACAACACAGGAAGTCCTTCAGACTGTTAAACTCCTCTCCCTTTCTGCACAGAGGACAATCAAATTAATCCTGCACCAAAATAAACTCTTTAATGTTTCTGTCTGCACCTGTTTTAGGTGTTTTTATATTATCTTATTTTTTATATCTTGTGTTATTCCTTGTGCATGTTCCTTTGTACAGAAACTCTGGCACAACAATTTCCTGTGGGATCAATAAATATGTTATGATGAGTTTATTATAAAGAGACATTGACACTTCTTAAAGTTTATTCATTATTTTGACTCTCATCTTTCTGCAAAGAAAGAATTTACTCATCTAAACCAAATTAAGTTTCAGCTCCGAGGTTTCCCAAATGCCGTCGTATCAAAAGGGTTCCAGAACGTTCTTTACTTGGGTTCAGCTGAAGACAGCTCGGTGACGTTTCCTAATTCAGTTCAGTTCATTTCTGTAGCTCCAAGTCACATCAGAAGTCATCTCAGGACACTGAACAGAAACATTAATATGTAAAAAGAATATTTTAACATTATTTATCTGATGAGAACAATGGTTGTCCCAAAGTGGCTTCTTGGCATTCTGCTACACTTTGAAACTGAAAGTCACTTTAATGTCCTTTTTTCAAGCGCATAAAAATTCCACAGACACTTGGAGAACATGCATGTTTAATATATGTATTTAAAATAGATCACAAACCATCAGCACATTAAGTGTTCACAAATCAATACAGTGAAACCTGCTTATAATGGTATTTGCATATTCTTATAAATAGAAAGCCATGAAACAACATTATTTAACATGTCCTTTGTTTTCCATTACTTTTCATTACTTTTAAAAGATGGAAATCATACACTGACGTCTGGTCAAAACATTTCATTGCACTGTGTAGAAACGACCGTAGCATTTTGACACATTAAGGAACGGATCACTCACCCTGATAATAGATCTGTATATAAAATGATATGGAAAAAAGTAATACAAAAATTGTCAAATAAAAAAATCCAGTCTTTGTAATCCTGTAATTTCATCTAAGAATTCTGCACTACTTAATTTTATATTTCTTTAAAAAACTGATTAAAACAAAAAGATGATAAATCACGCACAGAGCGGTGGCAGAACAAGTAATCATCTTCTTACAGACGTATTCTGGTTTTGCTTTTTTGTCATACTTGCATGAATCAGATGATCAAACAAATGTTGATATTAGATTAAAAACCCAACTTGTGGTCAGATAAGTGGTAGAAACCCGGGCTGCTTCTCCACAACAACTCTCTCCAGCTCCTCCTGGAGATCCCAAAGTGTCCCCATGCCAGAGAGGTTATAAAATGTTTCACACATGTTCTGGAGCTACCCTAGGATCTTCTCCCAATGTTGCATATCTAGAAAACCTCTGAAAGGAAGCATCTCAATTAGATACCCAACCCCCTTTCAATGCAGAGGAGCATCTTCTCTACTCTGAACTATGGTCTTGAAGTTTGACGAGCTGACTCTCATCCCAGCTGCTTCACTCTGCTACAAACCAAGATGTCTCAAAGATACCAACAAAAGTACGTTCACCTCTCCCTGAGTTCTCTACATAAGACCTCCTCCTAAGAGACCTTCAGATCATGTCCATGTCCATAACTCCACAAACAAGACTGGAGACAAATGACTTCAGCGGGATCCAGCCTGCACTGGGAATGAGTCAACTTTGTGCCAGGATGTGGACACAGCTGTTGCTTTGGTGATGTTCTATACTGAAGTTGTAGACAATCTATGTCCCATCCAGGAGGCTTTATTAATTACAGAGATGTGTGGTGTGTGTGGAGTTCCAGGCGTTCTAGAAACGCACGAGGCCTGATTGTGTACCTTGATTTTTGACTTTTCCCAGGAAGACTAAGCATGATCCCTCAATAGATGGGACACACTCTCCGACCCCCCGTTTAAAAAAAGGAACTATTAGACTGGTTTGCCACTCTGCAGGTGTTTCCTTGTCTTCTATGTGACATTAAAGAGGCATGTTCCCATGACAGCCCCACAATGTCCACAGCCTTCAGCATCCCAGAGACAATCTTGTCCATGCTTGGGGCCTGCCAACAGGGAGCTCTTTAACTACCTACTCTGCCTTGGTAATGGACTAGTTTCCCCTGCCACAGTTTTCAGACTCTGTCTTCTTATGGGTGGATATAATGACCAAATCAAGAAGGTCCTCTTCCACTGCCTGACCATATCTCCCCGTCTGGGTATGTCAATGCTGACTCAAACCAAGCACAGCCTAGGATGAGGCCGGATTTTATTTTCCAAGTCCCAGAACAGTTTACCAGACTCTCTGGACTTCGTCAGTTTCTCAAGTTTTTGCCTCCGCAGCCACAGAGGCCACAGTTTTCACTAGTCGGCTGCTTCTGGATTCTTCTGGAGCAGCTAAGCCCTAAAGACCTCCTTCTTCCGCTGGTCTTCTGGCTCCTGCTGCGACAGTCACCCATGACCTTCAGGCTACAGCTCCTTGAGTTGCATCGCTAATAGAGGCCCTGAAGGTAGATCGTTTGGATTCCAAGTCCCTGACGTTTCCTGGGACCTGTGAAGAACTGTTCTGGAGATGTGGATTGTAGATCTCATGGAAAGAGGGCTCTGTCAAGACTTTCCCAACTCACCTTCATTATCTGTTTTTGGTTTACCATGTCTGTCCTCCACCACCGGAGTTAACTCATCACTGTGATCAGTGATCAGCTGACAGCCCTGCCTCTCTCTTCACCTGGGTTGTTTCCCTTCCAGGACACCAAGCCAAGACTTCTAGAGGGCTAGGTCATCTGAACTAGTTTGATCCATGAGCACAAACAGTCAGTACCTTGCCTCCTACTGCTGGAAGCCTCTGAGAAGAAACTCTCATTCACTGGAGCGAACTCCAACACTGAGGAGCGCAGTATCCTTTTGAGTATTGCCACACTCACCCAACTAACACCCCCCCCCCCACACACACACACACACACATACACCCCACCACCCCCCACCTTCTCAGAGTTCCAGAGTCCAAACTGTGTACAGATGAGCTCCATTATTTCCAGTTCGTATGGTTCAGTCTCACACGCGAGCGGCGGCTCCATGTCCACCAGAGGTCACATTAGGTGGTCAAAGCCACTGGGAATTGGCACATTAAAAAAAACTCCTTTGACTGCCGCCTGGCTCACAGAGCACACAGCACTGACTGTCCTCCTCATAGGAAGTGGGCCCATGTCGAGGTCAGAACCTGAGAAATTACAAAATACAGTTTAAATGTGACCCATGCTGGCCATTGGTCAGAAAGTACACTGGCTGCAAACAACGTGAAAATACTGACTTTTCTCATGTCTGACATTTGTGCATAAGTTTATAAGGACTAGTAATCCAAGTACCGGTAACTGAAACAGCATAAAATCTTCCTAACTCACATTTTAGTTTTCTACCATGAAAGGCTTCAATCATTTTAACAGTTAACCTTTTGCTTTCTTTGAAACTGAACACCTTTCACTGGCTTAACATTTTCTCCTTGGGAGAGTTCCACGGCCAACACCACCACTGAGCAACAACACAAGGCCCATCTCACATCTGGCAACAATCATCTGGATCATTCCATCTCACATCTGGCAACAATCATCTGGATCATTCCATCTCACATCTGGCAACAATCATCTGGATCATTCCCTCTCACATCTGGCAACAATCATCTGGATCATTCCATCTCACATCTGGCAACAATCATCTGGATCATTCCATCTCACATCTGGCAACAATCATCTGGATCATTCCATCTCACATCTGGCAACAATCATCTGGATCATTCCATCTCACATCTGGCAACAATCATCTGGATCATTCCAAAGACTTGAGAAATTAGATTATGAACTGACAAGAGAAAACTGGAACTTTGTGGGTGCTGTTAAATCTGAAGTTAAAACTAACTGCATTTCATGCCCATGGTCCAACATGGTGGTGGGAGAGTGATGGACTGTAACCGCTTCAACATCTGGATGGCAAGCTGTGACTGTCAGAACCATGAATTCTGCCACGCTGTCAGTTTGTGACTTTAAACTCTGCAGCAAAACCACGATCTGAAGCACAGCAGCAACGTTCCTCTACAGCCACGTCAGACTCTTCTAGAACGTTACGGCACATCGTGGTCGTCACCAGACGTGGCACATTGGATCAGTTTCAGGGAGCAGCTCTTTCAATCGTATCCAGACACTCAAAGCTCTTTACAACACAAACTGTGCCTCATTGACCTCCACACACACACTCATTGACCTCCACACACACATTCATTGACCTCCACACACACATTCATTGACCTCCACACACACATTCATTGACCTCCACACACACATTCATTGACCTCCACACACACATTCATTGACCTCCACACACACATTCATTGACCTCCACACACACATTCATTGACCTCCACACACACATTCATTGACCTCCACACACACATTCATTGACCTCCACACACACATTCATTGACCTCCACACACACATTCATTGACCTCCACACACACACTCATTGACCTCCACACACACATTCATTGACCTCCACACACACATTCATTGACCTCCACACACACATTCATTGACCTCCACACACACATTCATTGACCTCCACACACACATTCATTGACCTCCACACACACATTCATTGACCTCCACACACACATTCATTGACCTCCACACACACATTCATTGACCTCCACACACACATTCATTGACCTCCACACACACATTCATTGACCTCCACACACACATTCATTGACCTCCACACACACATTCATTGACCTCCACACACACCAGTCAAGTCAAAACAAAACTATTGTAGAAACGTTTCGTCTTTCCTGAAGGTTTTCGGAGGAAAGATGAAACGTTTTGTTTTGTGAACGTCCAGACGAGCAGACTGGACTGTTTTAGACGTTCTGAAACATTTAAATATGATAAAAAAGCAAGTATAGAATAAACCTATAAAGGTAAAAATCTTCTTTACAGCCCTGTACAGTTATGATAAAGCGACGCATCCATTAAAATAAATTCAGACATTTTGACTTGCAGCTTTTATCGGTTTGCTTGAAACAACCTAATGGAGTTTTTTTTTTTTTGATAAATAAAACAGCAGACTCAGGTTCTTACAGCATACACTGTACATAAAAAGAAAAACATTATTATTACAATTAAACCTAAGTGCGATCATAAAGTAGAGCAGATATGAAGCCATTCTCAAGGATTCAGGCTGACGTCAGAAAAATCAAACTTTAAAGTGACATGCAAATATTTTCTTCATCCTCTTCGTCACTGTTGGCACAGCAGCACATTTGTGAAATAAAGTTTTCACGAGCAGCGTAAAGTACCAGCAGCTGCTCTGATTGGCCCTCTGTCAGTTTGGCACATCATCAGCTGGCACTTCACTTCAAATGGCAACATTATGCATATTTGTAAACGTGTAAAATGTTTTCATTTTTTCATTGCAACTTTAATAATTTCAGAAATGATAAAAAAATAATGATCTTCCTGAAATCTTTGAGTAAAGTTGACATTGTGTCCTTTTGTTTTTCGTTTCTTCTTTAATTTGAATTGTGCATTTATTGACTAAAGCCACGTTTTATTAAAATGTTATATTTTCAAATCTCAATGATTTCACTTTTATTTTCTTTGACCCTGTCCACACAGAAACATTTTTCTCTAAACAATTTCTTTTTTGTGATATTTAAAAATACTCCAGAACTCGGCATTGTTTCTAGAAATATCCTTGTTCACACTGAAACAACACAAAACACTAGAGTAACTAATGGTAGGTTGGTGGCGCTGTAACACAAAAATATACCAGAGATAGGAAATAAAATGTAGACTGTATATACTATAGTACACTCAAAAAAGGCGTTCAATACAGGATCAACTGGACTTTATTTGTTGCAGAAAACGTTTCGACTTCTGTCCAGAAGTCTTTTTCAATTCTGAATGAATGAAAGCTGTGAGAACGAGAAGTTTTATACAAGCCACGCACCAACATATGAAATTGGAAACTGAAATAACACCACAAAATACCTAACATGCCCATTCTATTTAAATTGACAAAACAAAACAACACATCACACCTGGGGGTTTGTAACACATACATGTAAATTGAAAGATCACACCTTAACAGTAGGAGGTTCCCTTGAGGTCTCTGGTAGAAGACACAAACTGTATGTAAATTGACACAAAACACCTCCCAAACAACAACAGAGGCTACTCAGAGAAACTTTGTTAGTCTAATTTACAGACAAGACATCCCTGCTCCCATCCAGTGTAAAACGTTTCGGAATCAAATCCAAAACTGAGTTATAAGTCTTAGAAAGTTGAAATCTCAGACCTCCTCCTCTGTTAAGAGAAGGTTTTTCTCTCTTAACATACAAAGCTTCCTTCACCCCCCTCTCAAACCATCTGTGCTCTCGGTCCAAAATTTGAACATTCTGGTCCTCAAATGAGTGACCCTTGTCCGTGAGGTGGAGGTGAACAGCTGAGTTTTGCTCCAGCAGCTGTTCACCTCCACCTCACGGACAAGGGTCACTCATTTGAGGACCAGAATGTTCCAATTTTGGACCGAGAGCACAGATGGTTTGAGAGGGGGGTGAAGGAAGCTTTGTATGTTAAGAGAGAAAAACCTTCTCTTAACAGAGGAGGAGGTCTGAGATTTCAACTTTCTAAGACTTATAACTCAGTTTTGGATTTGATTCCGAAACGTTTTACACTGGATGGGAGCAGGGATGTCTTGTCTGTAAATTAGACTAACAAAGTTTCTCTGAGTAGCCTCTGTTGTTGTTTGGGAGGTGTTTTTTGTCAATTTACATACAGTTTGTGTCTTCTACCAGAGACCTCAAGGGAACCTCCTACTGTTAAGGTGTGATCTTTCAATTTACATGTATGTGTTACAAACCCCCAGGTGTGATGTGTTGTTTTGTTTTGTCAATTTAAATAGAATGGGCATGTTAGGTATTTTGTGGTGTTATTTCAGTTTCCAATTTCATATGTTGGTGCGTGGCTTGTATAAAACTTCTCGTTCTCACAGCTTTCATTCATTCAGAATTGAAAAAGACTTCTGGACAGAAGTCGAAACGTTTTCTGCAACAAATAAAGTCCAGTTGATCCTGTATTGAACGCCTTTTTTGATTTTATCATGTCCTGGACGACTGAGAATCTTCACCAGCACTATAGTACACTGTATTATATAGTATATACTGTATGTACTATACAGTTAGTCTGCCTTCAGGCCCAGGCCTCACTTGCAAAAGAGATCTGTGATCTCAATGGGATTTGCCTGATTAAATAAAGCTTAATAAAAAAAAAAAACAATATAATACACTGTATTATACAGTATGTACTGTGTGTATTATCATTATGTATAGCGCTGTAGAAGAAAATGACATGGATGCATAAGACAAGAGACAAAGTGCCTCCTGACTTCTGGGAGTCTGTCCAAACGTGTCCACTGAGGACAGTTGGACAATCATCATCTTGTTCACAGTAAATCAATACATTTACCATGTTTTTAAAATACACATTTAAGGTTACTGTATTTTTTCTGCTGGGTGAAATGCTTCCAGCTGTACAATCATTGATGAAGAAACGTGGATTTGTTCAGTAAAGTTTCGTCACAGGCAGAAGGAAGACGTGAGGCGTTCAAGTTCTGCTCCGTCACTTCACGAAATTGAATTAGTTTCTGTGGCAACGTTTAAACAGAGTTTATTAAAACTGTTCAACTAAGCACTGAGCCAGGAGGCCGTGTTTATATTATATTTATATTTATATATATATATATATA